>JAOXNR010021564.1:0-25985 GCA_028571225.1 Parsonsia alboflavescens | reverse complement strand
GAAGAACAATTTCTCAATGTGACATGTCTTATCACAAAGCCTCAATAAAGAATGACACTCAAAATGCATTGATTTTTGTCTCTCATAAGAGTCACAATGAAGTACCTTACAAACAAGATTATCAAGGTTTTAGAATCAACAATATAGCTGCACAACAAACCACAAAGATAGAACTTGTTATCAAGGATTGTAACATCAAAGATCCACAAAACTCGATCATCTAGAACAAACTTTGACATTTCGTTCATGTATATCCAAAAGCCATTCTTAAACAAGACATTCAAGATCCAAATTCCAAAGAATGTGATTCCAAGTAGTTCCCATGAATATCAAGTATCAACAATTCAATCATAGAATCCTTAGGCATGAATGTAGCATTTCAACCAAACAAAGAATAATCATGCTTATAAACTTCATAATGTATGACTTGTCTTGACAAACCAAACACATAATCACAAGCATTCTTTCACAAATGATTCCTTCACAAACTCAAAATCCATAAAAGCTGTCACTAAATTCATAGAAGTATAAAATATACTTTCTCTAAACAAGAAATCATCATGTTCAAGAAATTTCTCTATAGCACCTTGCTTATGAACTTCATAAGCATGTCTAAACACACACTTAGTCATAGAAAGCAATCTTTCATGTTCAAATTTCAACAAACTATCACCAAATGTAAAGATAAGAGTGTACCACTTTACCATCTCACTTATCATCTTCTTGTCCTTGTCTTCTTTCAACTTGTTTAGTCCTTCAAGAACTTGAAATTGTTTCACAAGAACACTAGAAAAACAGTGGTCAATATTAGAATTGGGTATTGAAATCTTCTTGTTCATCTTCAAGATCAAATCACTCTCTTTTTCTTTCTCTTCCTCACGAAATTCTTCATTTTCTGCACTCAATTCTTTTTCAATCACACTGTCATTTTTCATCTCAAGTTCTCTCACAATCTTTTTTTCTCTTCTCTCAAGATCTTCTTTCTCCTCTCTCTCATTTTCTCTCTTGTTCTTTCCACTCTCTTTTCTATCCAGAATTTTCTTTTTTCTCACTAGAATTTTCGGTCTTTCCCTCTCATTCTCTCTTGGTTTTCCCTCATTTCTATCCAGCTTTTCTTTTTCTTCATAAAATTCTTTCATTCTCTCAAGAATTTCCTTTGATCCATGTATGCTTCATGAGGTTTTAAAGGATTCAAATGTATCTTCCTACCTTCAAATTCTAGTGTATTCTTGTTCTTGTAACCATCATATATCACTCTTCTATCATATTTCCATTCTCTACCAAGTAACAAGCGTGTTGCTTGCATAGGTACTACATTACAAAGCACCTCATCAATATATTTACCCATAGAGAATGAGATCCTTACTAATTTGTCAACCTTCTCTTCACTGCTATCATTTGGCCCTTGAAGCTTGTATGGCTTTGGATAGTCTAAGCAAGGTGACTTCATCCTCTCAACCAAATAAGAAATTGCTCCATTCACACAACTAACACTATCCACTATAACACTACAACCATGTCCTTGTATCAAAAATCTTGTATAGAATTTACCAAGAACTTGCTTCACTTGTTTAGGATCAAATTCGTCTCCTTGCCCTTCAACTTTAGCCATGCTTTCTTCCTCATCAAATGCTTCATCAAATTGTTGTTGAAGAACTCTTCCTCTTGACTGTACCCTTTGTACATCTCCTTCTCTGCCCTTGCCTCCTTGCTGAAACAAAAAATTTCTGGCAACTCTATTAGGGGTGGGTGGAGTGTCAATTGAGATCACCCTCTCTTGTACTCTATCAATTCTTGTACTAAGATCTCGTCTCATAGATACCATGTCCTTTCTCATTGATCCCAGCTCCACTAACAGTCTTTGAAAGGCTTCATTAACAGAAAGATTTGTAGCATTATCTTCTTCCACGTTAGAAGAAATTGATGCACTTGCACCATCTCTAGCTGAACTTTCTCTTGACATAATGTTTCTTCAATTCAACTATCTGAAACAGAAATTGTATATATCCTCACACCACTCGTGTATGTCACTCTTAAATTGGCTTTTTCTTCACTCCAATGTGCTTACCCCCTAGCCCTTTTCCTTTCTTAGATATTCTTTAAGTTCTTAATGCAACTACTAGAGTACACAATAACTTAACAAGGCAATCAACTTTTCATCAAAAACTCAAAACAAGTAGCTCAGATCTCAAATCTTCCAACTTATAAGCATCAAAGAGATAACAATTTCGAAGAAAAATGGTCAATGAATACAAAGAAGATGATCAGCACTTAGAATCCAAAAAGAACTAGATGAAAGGTAATGCAGCAAACACCTTGAGGACAAAGAACTTGTGATCAAATTTTCTGCAACTTTCAATTCGGTAATGTGTCCCAAATTCACAATTCAACTTGGCAATTAGACAAATCTATGAAACATATCATATCTCATACTCTTCCAAACATGTTAAACATCATAACAATGGAATTTAACTTCACAAATTTCAGATCTCAACCGAATTTTCTGGAACTTTTCTATAATTTTTTTTCACAAATTTTTTTTTTCTGGTTTTCAGCTTTGGAGATCTTTGATCTCTCTTTTCTCTTCTTTCTTTTTTTTTTTTGTACTTTTTTTTATTTTGCTGAGAAGGGGGAAGAAGTAGATTCACAAACAAATTGAATTGGCCTTAATTTTCAGATCTAGGACACAATTCCACAATAGATAAAAAGAAGAAAACTAGGATTAATGTAAGGAACAAACACAAAAACACATAGGATTATATAGATTTCAAAGAAACAACATGATCTCAACACTTAAACAAGAAAGCAAATAAAGGATAGGCAAACCTCTTGATGACTAAACTTAGGGCTCAATACCAAAAGTTGATGTGATCTCAAATTTGGAAGGAACCCAAAATTCATCAAATCCAAATTTTTGACCAAAACCAAATTGTGATTGCCCAAGACTTCATGCAAGAGATTTAAGCTAGAACTATTGACCAATTGTCATCCAATATGATCTAATGGATTGAGTCCCATCAACTCAACTCAATTACCTTAGCCAAGCATTGAGAACCCTAAAGTTTAACTAAGAACCCTAGAAGAGCCTTAGGAAGAACTCGCGGTCCGTCACCCTTTGAATCTAAAAGGAATTCATTTAATTTGCTGAAAAGTGTTTGTACAGTTAATTGTTTTTAATCCAATATAAATGAGGGACTATTTGTAGGCTCAGCCCCAATTAGGATTAGGGACTTAATTAGCCACCTAAAGCTAGCTTAAAACATAAAGAAAGCAACTAACAAGGTCTAACATAAGTGGAAAAGTCTAACTAAAGTCAAGATAACAAGGTTGTAAAAATAGACCAAAATAGATATTTCTGGGCAGATTTTGCCAATCTGTCTAGCTGGTGCAGCCTCACTTCCAAAGCTTCAAATGGCTAGATTCCTTGCTTAATCACTCCTCCTTGATGTCTTCTATCATCCACATGTTGAGCTCTTTCCTTGGTTCAGCTTCCATTGACGGTTGTGCTTCAAACAATGTTGTAAAGTCTAACATTTGTCTCAACACATTTGCTAAAAGTTTCAGCCTTGTTCATTCAATTTCCAGCCATTTTCTTTCAATTCAAAGTTCCATGCTTATACTTGAAATACTGATCTTTGTACAAGAACTTCCAATCATTATTCATATCATCTTCAATCTCTAACAAGTCTTTCTTCATTCTTGATCTTCCAACCTTGTATTTGAAATACTAGCTCTTGTACATAAACTTCTTTATTCCATAAGCATCTTCATATGATATCTTCCATGAATTATCCCATGCCATGTATGCTCCTTGATCTCCATCAGCATCCTTCATGAAGTGTCATATGATCAACAACTTTCTTCTCTACATTAGGAGTCTCTTGGATTTGCACCTTGTCAACAACTTCTTGGGGTCTCACTTCAACCTTTTCTTCATTTGTGATGGAGGACTCTTCCCTCTTTGGCACTGTTGTCTTCCATGTTTGACAATAAGAAGTTTTACAGCCATATTATTTGCACTTGAAGCATTGGAAGTATTCATTTCCAGAGTATTGTTCTAGTGACTTGCTCTTGACTCCAAGATTCACCTTCACCCCTTGTAGCTTAGTCTTAGGTTTCTCTTCATTAGGCCATAAACCTTGCACTCTAGTTGATGAAGAAATAACTAGACTTGAGCTTTCATAAGATCTTCCATATGATGACTTCCTTTTCTCCAAGTTTCTTTCAACTTGGGTGGCCATTTGTACCATCTCCTCAAGATCAACAAAAAAGTGTGGTTCAAATCTTTCTTTAATTTCCTTTCTCAATCCTTTGAGAAATATAGTGATTGAAGCTTCTCAATCCATTTTAATGTTAGTCCTCATCATGGATAACTCTATTAGTCTCAAGTAGTACCCGACACTCTTGGAACCATTAGTAGTGGATATGGATCTATCTCTCCTTGGCCTCTCCTCCACTTCAAAGTCATAATAGTCATCAACATTTTCCGTATGCTCTTGTCTCCTTCTAGAATAATTCACATATTGACTCCCTCTTCAAATTCTTCCATTTGGCACACACTCCTTAGAAGAACAAGGTCTAGATGTCTTCCATCTTTCTCCATAACAAGTTGCTTGAGATAATGATTTAGCCATGATGTACCTACAATCGAAAACAAGAAAAACAGGGGATATATAGATCATTGTAGCAAGTAAAAGCAATGAAATGAGTGATATACATGAGTGGAAGTGAAGATACATATATTGGTAGTTGTATCTGCTCCGAAGGGGAAGGACAAGATCTAGGATAGTTTCTCGTACTTCTGGGGGTAAGATAGAAAAATCAAGAGGTGCAATGCATGGAATGGGAGATAAGGTTGTTTGAATGAGCTGGTGTGAGTTAGGTGTAGGATTGCGATTGAGGAAATCTGCAAGAACATTTTCTTTTCCTGGAATGTGAGCAACAGTGAATGTCACCGAGAAAACCATTGTTGCCATCTCAAAAGTTGACCATGGGGAATTATCTTTTGTTTAAATTGCAGCATGTTGGGAAAAGAGGAAAGATTGAGTTCAATGTGGAATGTATGATTGATGAGAAAGAATTCGAATTTCTCTATTCCGTGTTTGACAGCTGGGATTTCCTTGAACGTGCTATGGTAATGTTGTTCAGAGAGCTTGTATTCGCCACTGTGATATCCACAAAGGTGACGACGGCCATCAGGTGTTTCTTCAAGGAGGACAGCACCCCAAAACTGATCCGAGGCATCGGTTTGCAGGATTCTTTTCCCTGTGGAAGGAATCCAGAGGGGAGAAACTATTTAGGCTAGATGTTTTAATTGTTGAATTGCATGAGTATATGAGGGGGACCAAGGAGTCAAGATCAAATGCAAAGATACTCTCTGGAACAGACAACCCACACCTCCTAAAGCCTCCACACCTCCAGAGGACTAAACTAAACTAAGAGACAACGTTCAAACTCTTATTGAAAACTGAAAGCTTACAGACCAGAAATTGTGTTCAAGCTATTCTGCTTTTGTACTTACATACCAAGACTATATAAAGAGGAACATTACAAATGGACCCAAATGCGGAATTCAAACACAACATATAAAAGCAATAATTACAATACAGTGGCCGACACGCATGTAGCTTCAACAGTGACATAAAGAGATATCATGGCCGATAGCTTTTCAGTCTGAATTATAGTCTGAGCTGTAGTGGGGCATCCATCCATCCGGATCTGGAGGGTTGTCTTCATCATATGTGTCTGGTAGTGGGTAAGAATAATCCATGTGTCCGGCTTCGTCATAGACATGTAGCAGAGGTTTGGCATTGAGATGAAATAACAAGTCTACATAATAGGGATGTTCGGGCCATGGATATACTGGTGGTGATATCTCTGGGATTTCTGCTGTAGCAGGATCAATTCCATTTTTCCTGCACATTTCATGAATGACCCGTAGTCTGACTTGGGGATGTCTTCTTTGAACATCAAGGTTCGAAATATTATAAGCATACCATCCAAGGATTGACTCTATGGAAAAGTGATAAAGTTTGGGATCAACATGCCTTCCTGGGGTCAAATTTACCACTGGTCTGTGTAAAGTAAGAACCACATAGTTGTCTGAATATCCGGAAAGGAACCTGAACCATCCGGCAGGGTCTTGAAACCAATTAAGAATCTTAAACATATAGAGATTATGAACCGGAAGATTTCTTGCATTGTCACAAGCCCAAATGTAAGAAGAAAGATGATTTGTATTGAAACAGAAACTAATGGTATAGGATTCTACGAGGTACCAATAATTAACAAAGAGCTATCTCAGGCAAAGCCCATAGGTTGTAGATGTGGAAGATGGTTAAGTATGGGTGTGAAGGATGATTTTCAATACCTCTGAATGGTGTGGTGCCATGTTGTTGTAAGAGGAGCTTGTGGAACAATTGCTAGTTGTATCTGCTCCGAAGGGGAAGGACAAGATCAAGGATAGTTTCTCGTACTTCTGGGGGTAAGATATAAAAATCAAGAGGTGCAATGCACGGAATGGGAGATAAGGTAGTTTGAATGAGCTGGTGTGAGTTAGGTGTAAGATTGCTACTGAGGAAATCGGCAAGAACATTTTTTTTCTTGGAATGTGAGCAACAATGAATGAGTACCGAGAAAACCATTGTTGCCATCTCAAAAGTTGACCATGGGGAATTATCTTTTGTTTAAACTGCAGCATGTTGGGAAAAGAGGAAAGATCGAGTTCAATGTGGAATGTATGATTGATGAGAAAGAATTCGAATTTCTCTATTCAACGTTTGACAGCCAGGATTTCCTTGAAAGTGCTATGGTAATGTTGTTTAGAGGGCTTGTATTCGCCACTGTAATATCTACAAAGGTGACGACGGCCATCAAGTGTTTCTTCAAGGAGGACAGCACCCCAAAACTGATATGAGGCATTGGTTTGCAGGATTCTTTTCCCTGTAGAAGGAATCCAAAGGAGAGAAACTGTTTGGGCTAGATGTTTTAATCGTTGAATTGCATGAGTATGGGAGGGGGACCAAGGAGGTGGACTTGTTTGGAGTCTTTTACTAAGCAGAGATCTGAAATAGGCGATTTTAGGAATGAAATCACAAATATAATTAGTAGATCTAAAAACTGTTGGAGTTGTTTCTTGTTAGGGATCTCATCAGGGAAGAGTTCGAGAGAAGAGGCTATGTGTGGTTGGGGTGTGAAGGTACCATCAGAAATATGCATGCCCTGGAAATCAACTTCTGTGAGACACAATTGCATCTTTTTCTCTGAAAGCATGATACCAAATTGTTTAACCAGATGGTGGAAGTCTTGTAGGAGTTTTGTCTCAGAGCTGGCCCAGGAAGATATTCAGGAGGGCCCACATAGGTCCAAGAGGCTGCAGGAGAAGTTTCAAGGCAATCGGAGATGATTCGGAGAGGTTCTGAAAAGTTTATGGGGCCGAAAGGTAAAAACTAAAAAGTTATGGGACTGTCAGAATAGACTTAAATTTGACAAGCCTATCCGGGGCGATCCAGGGAGTAATACTCACTGCTTTAATATGACTCAGGCCTTTTTTTGGCCATCCGGGGTCATCTAGGTGGACTTTTGGGCCTTTTAAAAACTTTTGGGGTCTTTTTGTCATTTTTCATATTTTCGGTTTAGGGTTTATTTATTGCCGTTTTTGTTTGTTTTTTCTGCAGACTTTGTTTTCTCGACTATTTAAGTTTTCTCATTCAATAAAATTTGATTTTTCATATTGTCTCAAGAATATTGTCGTTTTATTCTTGATTCGCCCTTTCCTGTAAAAGACTTTCAAGTGAAGTTGATTACAGTTGAGGTTCTATCACCCCCTCCATTGTTTCCGTTTTGGGTCAAGTTTGTAATGATCTTCAGGTATGGGGGAAAAGAGGAGAATATCATCAATATAGATGCGACAGTATAGGAAAAGAGGTTTGAAGATGGTGGTCATGGCCTTCTGAAAGAGGGAAGGGGCAATCTTTAAACTGAAAGGCATGAGAGTCCATTGGTGATGGAAGTTGGGAATGCAGAAAGCTGTTTTATACCTATCGGGAGGATGAATGCCTAGTTGCCAGAAACCTGATTTGAGGTCAAATTTTGAAAATAATTTTGCAGAGGGAAGGTATTGGAAGAGAACGAGTCTTCTGGGCAGAGGATATTTGTTATCAAGCAAACATTTTTTTAACTCTTGATAATTGATTACCAAGCGTAACTTACCACGAACCTGTTCTGCTTGCTTATTAACATAGAAGGCTTGAGAAGCCCATTCAGAATCTGTTGGCTCAATTAGGTTTTCTGTCAATAGCGTAGAGAGCTCTTCAGAAGCAAGTTGGTAATGTGTGGGAGACATACCACAGTGACTGGCCTTTTGGGGAATGATGTGTTGATCTGTGGTGAAGGGAAGTTGGACAAAGAAGGAAGGATTTTGCCATAATGGGTGATCACATTTTTTAAGGAACTGTGAATAGGTATCAACACAGGAGGTGGTTACAAAATCTTTGTACAGGTTGGATAGAACATCGGTAAGGCTGAAAAAGTTTTTTCCCCTGATGTTCCACTGTAATAGGTGTCCACGGTGGAGGAGGCCTTGTGGAGTGAATTCTAGGTTTTGTATCTTATGGATTAAGTCGAATCCAATGACAAGATCTTTTCCAGGGATAGCAGAACCATAGAATCTATGAGTTAAAGTGAGGTTGGGAAATAACTGGACGTGAATAGGTTTGTTGATCTTGGAAATGAGAAAATCCTCTCCGTTGGCAGCACGAAAGAGTTGGTGACATGGTTCCAAATATTCAGGTGGGAGAATGTCAGGGTTCATAACAGAACTGGTTGCTCCAGTATCAAGACGAGCTAAAACTGGTATAGGAGATAGCTGGTATGTGGGGAGAATAGGTACCACTATCAAAGGATACGGCTTATGATAAAGGGTGTGGAGAGTAGTTATGTCTGTGAAGGCTTGGAAGTCTGAAGAGGATTCAGAGTCACTGTCTGAGGAATCTTCGACATCTATGTGATAGTGAGCAATGGCTAACTGAGAGGTAGGTGAGGGTGAAGAATCCAAATCGAAGAGTCTCAAGTTGGGCAAATTCATCTGGAGAAATGTCAGAAGTTAATTAGGACATGTGCTTGAAAAGCTTCTTCTTTCGGGGACAATCGTTGGCAAAGTGATCGAGTTTACCACAGTTGAAACACATTTCTATTTTTGGAGGTGAAGGTGCAGTCTTTCGTTTGAGAAATTTCCATTTAGGCTTTCTTTTCTTGTGGAATCTGTGCTTTTTATGAGGACGGTAATGTCGAGAGAATGGTTTGGATCTAGGACCATAATGACATTGGTTCTCATCTTTGCATTTGATCTTGAGGTGTTTCTCGGAACATGCAGGGGCAAGTTTGGCTGAGTGTTTCTGGAACTTCTGCTAAAACCGGGATTGAACACACAACTTATCTAAGGCTTCTTGCATGATTGACTAAATCTGGCCAAAACCTAGTGATTCCCATGGGAAGCCTGACTTTTTGATGAGGCGCATAGTTTCGTTTGCCAGTTCTTCAGAGATTGAATTGACATATGCCTGCTTTAGACTCACGTCATCTATCTGATTGATGATGTAAAACCTCTTGCACATTCGGGCAAAATGTTTTTCCAACTCTTTAGGGAGAATGGGACAACATTTCATCTTTAAATATTCAATTCGGGCAGTTGTGATGTCATGAAATGCATCGCCAATAAAGAATCTGCGTAACAGATCTATGACAGCTTCAGGAGTTAGCTGTTGAAGGAACTGCAACTGTCTGTGTTCACTAAGTGAATTCCAAAAATCTCTGAGGGATCCATCGAATCTTGCAATGAAACTTTTAAGAACATAAGTCCACTCATTTTGTTGTAGATCAGTTGTAAGCCAGGCATAAAGGGTTTGAAATTTGTCTATCCATTGAGAAGGGGGAATGTCATCCAAGGTGAACTTGGCTAACGAGGGCTCTGTATAAACACAAGATTTGGTTGTTCGGGTTTGAGAAGCTTCAAGGAAGTCTTCTTCAGGTTCTTCGACCTTCGGTTCAGGGGCCATCATGAGAAGTTCAAACTCATCAAAGGGATCAAAGGATGTTGAGGATGATGTGGATGGAGAAGATGGTTCACTACTGTCCAAACAGGTCGGTATGGAAGAGGTGTGTGGTGGAGTAGGGCTAAGAGTCTTGAGGAATGGAGCAATGGGATTTGGAGCAGTATCAATGGTAGGCATGGGAGCTTTGGAAGAGGCTCCGACAATAGAATCATCTAGGACGCATGGAGGTATGACTGACGGAAAGGGAGATGTCATTGGAGGAGGTGATGAGGAGGCAGGGCCTGAGGACACTGGAGGTACGGATGTAACAGGTGGTCGAGGTGAAGATGAAATGGGTGGTTGAGGTATTGAGGAGACTAGAGGTGTGGAGGCTATAGGAGGTGTGGGTTGTCTGTTTGAGAGAACAAGAGCAGGAGAGTACGGGACAAAAAAGACTGTAGGTAAGTCTATTGTTTTTGGTGGTATCTGTGGGAAGTATGAAGGGAACTGTGTATGGAATGGGTCTGGATCTCGGACAAGGGATGAGCACTGAGACTCCAAAGTAGAAAGTTGTTTCTTTAAAAACTCTTTCTCTTGGTGCATCTGGGCCATCTTGGGGGACCATTCGGTGGTGTATTGTACCAGGTAGCTGAGTTGTTGGTGCAGATTGTCAATCTCACTTCTGGCATCTTGAATCAGATGAAGAAGTTGTTGGGTCTGTGTTGAGTGAGCTGAGAGTTGTGTTTGAGTCGTTTGTTGAGAATGAAGAATTTTATCAAGAACATGGTATTGTGCAACGGCATTTTCATTCTGCCAATTGATGGCAGTTTCAACAGCTGAAGGTGGTTTTGACTGGCCATGACCATCCAAAGAAGTAGATGGTTTTATCTTCTAGGCATGGAGACTTTGATCCTTTTCAAATGATGTCAGGGGAGGAAATTCTTTGTCATATGTAGATGAAGAAGATCCTTCCATAAATAGGAAAGGCTCTGTGGCTTGGCATGGTGAGAGATCTGGAGGATAATCTGGTGGAGTTTGATTGGAGGGATTATCTGAAGAAGGAAGGTCTTCCCAGCCGGTGGGTTTTACAGGTAAGGTTGGAGGATGGCTGGTGTATGTGACATAATAGTCGATTTTGCCACTTGGTTGACCAAGGAGTCCAATATGAGGATCCTAATTTTGAATTCTGGCATGTAAGGACTTCTGAGATGAGGAATGGTGCCTTCGTGATGGTAAGGGATCTGCAGGTGTGACACAAGCAGAACATGAGCAAACTTCAAACCAATGATGACCCAAAGATGTATGACCTTCGAGAATAGGTTTTCCCTCATGTGACCAGTGTTTGATTGGGATGTTAAGAGAAGACCAGTTTTGGTGGTCTATCATGGAGAACTCTGTAGGGAAAATGGTAGATGAGGTAGACTGATTTGGGAAGGTGACTTTCACAGATCCATCTGGCTGAGGAGTCATTTGAGGGTTTGAAGCCTGTAGGGGTGTAATAGGTTTGGTTAAGGCAAGCTGTTTCTCATAGCTAGTTATCCATGAGCTAGGTAGAAGAAGTTCTAACTGTTCATGGGGAAGTTGTCTGGGGACAAAGGTACATTGTGGTATATCTGGAGAGTCCACTGTTAGAAATAGGGATTCACCATTTTGGAGATGGGCAGGTAAAGGGAGGTCAATCGAATGATTCTGGACCCTGTAAGCCATCTAGTGGTGAAGGGTGGCCATGTATGTGTTCTGTAGTTCAGGACCAGTGATCTGGATCTGAACCTTCAAGGTATTTTGCAGTGAGGGGTCTTCTAAGCACATGCTAAAACTTGGGAAAAGGGTGATGAAAATAGTGCCAGCGTTGAGAGTGGTTTGGACTGTCCCTATAATAGCATATTCATATTTTCGGAACCTGGAATCCAACAATGCAATGCGAGGCACCATGGGTAAACCTTTTCGAGCATGAAGTGTTAGAGCCAGCTTGACAGCACCAATATGGATGTGGGAAAATCCATCGGATTTCCATTTGTCTAACACCTCTTCTGGAAACTTTAAAGTGAGGTATTGTTCTTCTGTGATTGCCAAAAGAGGATGTGAAGTGAAATGAGAGGCCTGAACAAAGTGTTTAGAGGCTAGAGGTGGTGTGTGACCAAAAACTTGTTTTAGATGATGACCTAAAATGTTTTTGGGTTTTTCATAGATGGTACAAGGATTTACAAGAGGATAAGAAGGGATGGGACATTTTTCTAAGTCTGGGTGATATTCAATTTCGTAGACACAAGGTGTCTTAGGTAATATACCTCTGGGGAGATTGACAACAGAACTAAAGGTTGAAGGATTCATGGAAGCCATCTGGGATAAGATAGAATTTCTTAAAGGAAAAAATAGGTTTTCTCACGCCAATGTTTGCAAAACAACGCCTTCCTCGGCAACGAAGGGCAAACTACGAGGGCTCTTTTGAAAACAGTTTCTTTCAAGAAGAAACTAAACCAAATACAATCTGACTAAGTTTTCAGAAAAGGAACTCCTGAGTGTTCTGATTAACTCGTTGTGAAGGATCCACGATGTGGCAATCACTGAGTTAAGAGCATACTAATTACAGGAAATCAGTCTTCCTACTAATCTTAGAAAGAGGCTATTGCAAAAGCAAAACGTTTTAATGGCTCTGATACCAAAACAATACCCAGGACTAAACTACATTAAGAGACAACTTTCAAACTCTTTTATATAAATATATATATATATATATTTATATTTATATCTTCACTTCCACTCATGTATATCACTCATTTCATTGTTGTTACTTGCTCCAATGATCTACCCCTGTAGCTTTTTTCCACTCTAACTCCTCTTTCAAGTTCTTAAGCAGTTCACAAGCACAATACAAATCACTTAGGCAGGAATACCAAATGATCCACATAATTCAATCAATTGATGATCACCACACAAGAAAAAAGAGAATACAGTTTCAAAGAACTATGGTCAACCAACTCAGGACAAATGATCAAACATTTAGAATCCAAGAAATAGAAGATAGGCAATTCATTAAGAACTTGGAAGACAAAGATTGTGATCTCAAATTTTCATATGTATAATTTTATAATTCAAGTCTTTGATCTCAAATTTGGTATAAAAAATAGGCAATTCAATCTCAATTCATCAATAAATCAATCTCTACTCAACAATAGCTCAATGGCACAAGAGATATGAACTTGAATTCAACAAACCCAATGATTTTTCACTCTTTTTTCGACGCTTTTGTGCAGGAAAGGAATTTTTCTAATGCTCTATTTTTTTGAGCCATTGATCTTTCTTTTTTTTTTTTTTTGAGTTTTTCTTTTGTAGAGATAGAGGATAAAAGTAGAAACACCAAACACATAGAATTAGCGCTTGTTTGTGGCCTTAGGCTTAATTTCCACAATCACATAGAGATCACAAGAGAAGAACTAAGACAAATGTAAAGGAACAAAACACAAATTAACATAGGATTATAGGATGTCAAAGAGAAAAAAAATGGCATTAACACTTCAAACAAGAAAGCAAGTAAAGATATTCAAACCCTTGATGATAACCTAAGCTCTAATACCAAAAATATGATATGATTTCTTGAAGGTTGAAGGTTTTTAGGGTTCAAACATTCAAAAAAAAAAAAAAATCAATCAAAAGAAAGGAAGGACTCATCAAAAGTTCAAGGGTAATTAGATTGACCTTTGTTTGTAAATCAAAACAACCAATCTCTTGATTTGGTAGACAATTCAATACCTCACCCCAAAGTGATTGAATACCCTAAATGAAATGGCTCAAGAACTCTAAGAGGAACTCTCAAGAACATTTATTGATGGAGATCAAAGAGCATACATGGCATGGGAGAATTCATGGAAGATCTCACATGAAAAACTTAGGAGAATCAATCTATTCGGCTTCAAATGTGGAGGTTTACAATTCAAGAGCAACCATACTAACGATGAGATCTATATAGATCATGAAGATGCTTATGAAAAGGAGATTATGTCCAAGAGACTTTATTTCAAACCAAATGTTGGAACATCAAGAATGAAGAAAGACTTGTTGGAAATTGGTCAAGAACTTGAAGAACCTATGATCTCCATTGAAGATGATCTTAACAATGATTCAAAGTTCTTGAACAAAGATCAATACTTCAAGCATGAGAATGATACTTTGAAGACGAAAAAAGCATTGATCACATTTGTGCAAAGGAGAGAAGAGTTGCTTGATTTCACAACAATCTTTTGAAGAACAACCACTAATGGATAAAGAGCAACCAAGAAAGGAATTCAACTTGTGGATAATAGAAGACATCAATGAGGAGAGTACAATCAAGGAATAAGCCCTTGGGAGCTTTGGTAATCTAGTTGAAGAGCCTTGGAAGGTTTGGGAAGAAGTTGGCACCGTGCAAAACGAGGATGGAGTAGAAATGGCACGGGCAAGCACCGGATGGAACAAAAGAGCACCATCCGACGCTCTATAGTAACCAGGTCGGCATCGAACAGCAGCACCGTATGGCCACTGGAATTTCCAATAGCCATGATGTGATCTCAAATTTGAAAGGAACCCTTCCTTCTTCAATAAAAAATCAGAACACCCAATTTGAGATCAACCCAAGACTTTATACAAGAGGTTTAAGCTAGAACCATTGAGCATCATGTCCCACAATATGATCTAATGCTCAATTACTCTAGCCAAGTATTGAAAATCTCTAGAGTCTCACTAAGAACCCTATAAGAGCCATTACATGAACACTCAAGAAAAGTTGTATTTAATCCAAAAGGATTCTCTCAATTGTTTGAAATGTGTTTGTAGAATAAGTTGGTTATCTAACTATTTCAAAAGAGACTATTTATAGTCTCAACACTAAGAAGCCCTAAGAAAGATTAGAGACTTGTCTAACCATCTAAACTAGCTTCAAACACAAAGAAAAGACATTAAAATCAAGTGGAATCGTCCAAAAAGATTCAAGATCGCATTGAGGTAAAACATGGTGCTGTTGTTTGGCGCCTGATTAGAAAATGACTAGTATCGGATGTAGAGCTGGATAGTTATTGAAAATTTTCCAGTGGCCATTCGGTGCTTCTATCTAGCTCCGGCTTGGTTATTATAGAGCGTCGGATGGTGCCCTTTTGTGCCATCTAGTGCTTGTTCTTGCCATCTCCGCACCATACTTGTTGGGCTTGTTCCGTGATTGTATTCTCCTCATTGATGTCTGCTATCATCCACAAGTTGAACTCCTTCCTTTGTTGCTCTTCAACCATTAATCAAGCAGCTCTTCCTGTAGACTTGAAGTATAAGTCTTTATATGCATAAGTCTTCAATCCATTCATTGCATCTCTCCTTGAAGCTCTAACTCCATCTTCTTTAGAATTGAACTTGAATCTTCTCCTCTCCTCATATGGTATCTTCCATGATTTCTCCAATGTCTTGATAGCTCCTTGATATCCATCAAGCCATCCAGCTTTGCATCCGGTGCTGGTGGTATTCTAATCAAGCGTCGGATAGCCCTCCCCCTATTTTCTTCTCAATGCGATCTTGACTTTTTTAGGACGATTACACTTGTTTTAACTGACTTTTCTTTGTCTTTTGAGCTAGTTTAAAAGGTTATCCAAGTCTTTAATCCCCTTTAGGGCTTCTTAGAGTTGAGACTATAAATAGTTCTCTAATTGTATTTTGCAAGAGCTTATTCTACAAACACTATTCAAACAATTGACAGAGTCCAATTTGGATTAAACTCCTTTTTCCTTGAGTGTTCTTCTAGGGCTCATCTAGGGTTCTTAGTGAAACTCTTGAGATCTTTAATGCTTGGCTAGAGTAATTGAGTTGAACTGAATGGATTCAGTCCATCAGATCATATTGGAAGACATTATGGTCAATGGCTCTTGCTTGAACCTCTTGTATGAAGTCTTAGGTAGATCTCAATTTGGGTGTGTATTGAATTGATTGATGAATGAAGAATTCCTTTCAAATTTGAGATCACATCATCTTTTTAGTATCAGAGCTTAGGTTTTTCATCAAGAGGTTTTACTATCTTTAATTGCTTTCTTGTTTAAGTGTACGATCATGTTGTTTCTTTGAAATCCTATGATCTTATGTGTTTTTGTGTTTGTTCTTTATCTTAATCCTACTTCTTCTCTTGTGATCCATTGTGATTTGTGGAATTGTGTCCAAGACCAAAAATCAAGGCCAATTCAATTTGTTTAGTGATTCTACTTCTTCTACCATCTCTACAAAAAACCAAAAAAAAAAAAGAGAGATCAAAGATCTCCAAACCAAAAAAGTCAAAAAAATTCTATCACAAAAAGTGCAGAAAATTCGAAATTGTGGTTGAGGTACAATTTTTCAAGTGAAGTTCTACTGATATGTTGATCAAATTGATGGTTAGAGCTTGAATTGTGATTCTATATTGAATTGCCTATTTTTCTATTGGAAACTTGTTATTGGGACACTTGATCAATTGAAATTGTTGAAAATTTGGATCACAACTCTATGACTTCAAGGTGTTTGATAAAATGCCAATTCTTTATTCTCTTTGAATTCTAAGTATTTGATCATTTGCCATGTGTTCATTGATCATTCTCTTTGAAACTCTTATCTCTTTGAATCTTATATGTTGGAAGTTATGAACTATTTGCTTTGAGTTTTTTATGTTTGATTTGATTGCCTTGTTGAGTAATTGACTACTCTTGAAGTTGCATTAAGAACTTGAAGAAGAGCTAAGAGAGGTAAAAGGCTGAAGGGGGGTGAGCACATTAGAGCGAGAAAAAGCCTAAAACAAGTGTGATACACAAGTGGATTGTGAGGATATACATATCCCCTATTTTTGTTGGTTCATTTAGTAGGTGCATCATGGATTATCTCAATCATCTTATCATGAGGAAAGAAGGGAGACATCACATTGTAGTTCTTCTAAGAGGTATGTGTCACATGAATTGGTTGGATGGAAGAGCCAACAAATGCAGCCATCTAGGAGGCAATATGAACATATGGAGTTTGATGATGGATACTACTATGACAATGAAGGGAGGCCAAGAAGATATGGAAGAAAAGGAGGCCATTGTAGACATCTTGGGAGCCATCATACGATCATTCCATATTTCTATGGTACAACTGAACCGGAAGTTTGCCTTGCTTGGGAAAGCGAGGCAGAACTTGTGTTTTCAAAGCATGACTACTTGCAGGGACAAAAGATGGAGCTAGTTGTTGATCGCCTTGAGAGTGAATCCTTAGCTTGGTGGGAAGAAGATTTGAAATATCAAAGAATACTTGGAGTATATATTATGACATGGGAAGGATTGAGGAAATATATGAGAGAAAGATATGCACCAAAGCTCTACTACATGGTTGTTACTCAGGGATCCAGTAGTGTGAAAGAGTACCATGAAGAGTTGAAAAATGCATTGAAGAGAGCTAATATAGTGGAATATGAAGAAGACAAAATGATTAGATTTCTCAATGGCTTGAATGAAGATATTTGGAAAGAAGTTGAATCTTATTCCTATGATTGTTTTGAGGATGTGGTGACGAAGAGAAAGTCAACACAAAGGAAGTCCTATGAAAATTCAACTTCTGGCCCTTCTTCAACATCTAAGGTGCAAGGAGCTTGTTCAAAGGAAGGGAAATAAATTCCCGGGGCGGCAAGAAATGAAGACCACGCTAGGTGACAAAATGCAAAATCAAGAGACTCATAGTCAAGGGAAGCAAGTTGTTGATAATAAGACACTTCATGAAGAGGATGAACAAATGAAGACCTTCAAGAAGGTTACACAAAAGATTGATGTAATAATGCAAAAGATGGAGGAATATATTAAAAGGAAAGAACATGAGGGGGAAAATGAGAGAGAAATTGAGAAAGAAAAAGAGTGTGAGAGAAAAGAAGAAGAGAAAAAGATGAAAAATAAAAGTGTCATATGGAGAAAAGAGATGAGTGTCTTTGAGAGGCAAGATTTGAGTGAACAAAAAGAGGGCTTTCATGAAAAAGAAAGAGGGAATGAGAGTTCCTTGGTTCTCAAAAAGAGCAAAGAGGATTTTATCCCCATTTCTAACGTTGACCATTCATTATCTAGCTGTCTTGTTCCTAATTTTCAGGTTTCTAAAGGAGTAAATAAGATAAAGGAGAACAATGGCAAAAGAGAGATGAATGCTATGTTAAGGTGGTAGACTCTTATCTCTGCACCTGGTGATACTTCGTTAAAATTTGAATATGAAAGATTGCTTTCATGACTAAGTGTGTGTTTAGAGATGCTTATGATGTTCATAAGCAACGTGCTATAGTGAAATTTCTTGATCATGATGATTTCTTATTTAGAGAAAGCATTTCTTATACTTCTTTGAGTTTAGTGACAGCTTTTATAGATTTCGAGTTTGTGAAGGAATCACTTGTGAACGAATATGCTTGTGACTATATGTTGATGTGTCAAGACAAGTCATACATGATGAAGTTTATAAGCATGATATATTCATGCCTATGGAATTTATTTGTGAATTGTTGAAAATTGATAGTCATGGGAATAACTTGGATTCATATCCTTATGAAATGAGATATTTGAATGACTTGTTTAAGAATGGCTTTGGGATATACATGAATGAAATTTCAAAGTTTGTCTTGGATGATTGATTATTGTGGATATTTGATGTTACCATCCTTGATTAAAACTTCTATCCTTGTGGTCCCATGTGCTTATTCTTTGTTGATTCTAAGTCATTGATTGCCTTGTGTGAAATCTATTTCATTCTTGATGAGAGAAGAAGTACAAGCTTATTGAAAATCATTATTTGTTGGAAATTTGTGAAGAAGCTTGTGAATTTCAAGATAATATGCCTAAAGAAGGTACTTTACATGTTCTTGAGTATTCTAAGCATGATGATTTCTTAGGTTTGTTGAATCTTAAGAGTCATGAAATTGCCTTTGAGAGTACCAATGGTAGTCTTAAGTCCTTAGAAATCTATTTCAAAAAGCATGTTGTAGGACTACACCTGAAAAAGAAATCTATGATTGTGGGAGCATGTTTGTTGAATTCTTGTGATAGGCCATATCAAGATCTTGAAGAGAAATTGATCTTTAGTGCAGGTGATAGACTTCATATTGATTAAATCTATGTGCTATTTATGTGTTTAGTCTCTATTTAGCATGTTTGGTGGAACTCTTTGATGATTTAGATTATTTTTTGTGCCATGAATAGAGATATTATGAGATTTTGGAAATCTTTGACATATCCCCTGTTTTTAGATAAGCATAATGATGTCCATCTTGATAATTTGATGAGATTTAGCATATGTGAAGAGTATTTACTTATTCCTTTTATATATATGTTTAATGCTTTTGATAGAGGTCACATATATGCTATTTTTATTGATTGAATCTTGAACATAATGTCTTTGAATTCTAGATTTAGAGAACCTACATATCATGGTTTAGAGGGTCATAAAAAAATGGGATTTAATGCCTTGTTATCTTTTGCTTTAAATGCTGGAACATTGTTTCTTCGTTGCTTTAATTGGCCTGTATTCCTTGTTTATGATGTTTCTTTTAATGAGCTTATTGAAGGAGAGAAGGAATACATATCTATCAAAGAGAGATCACCACCCTTCAAGAAGGGTATCGTAAGGCTTTATCAAGTTCTATCTTCCATGAAGGATGAATTGAAGTTACTTGGTAACTATTCTTTTGATTCTTCAATCCATGTTAGTGATCATTCTCTTTTCAATGTAGATGAAGCCAATTTGAGGACGAATCCTTTCGAGGTGAGGGGGAATGATGGAGATCAAAGAGCATACATTTCATGGGATAATTCATGAAAGATCTCATATGAAGAACTTAGGACATTCAATCTATTCGGCTTCAAATGTGGAGGTTTACAATTCAAGGGCAAGCATACTAAAGATGAGATCCATATAGATGATAAAAATGCTTATGAAAAGAAGGAGATTATGTACAAGAGTTTGTATTTCAAATACAAGGTTGGAACATCAAGAATGAAGAAAGACTTGCTGGAGATTGTTCAAGAACTTAAAGAACCTATGATCTCCATCGAAGATGATATTAACAATGATTCTAAGTTCTTGTACAAAGATCAATACTTCAAGTATAAGAATGATACTTTGAAGATGAAAGAAGCATTGATCACATTTGTGCAAAGGAGAGAAGACTTGCTTGATTTCCCAACAATCTTTGAAGAACAACCACTAATGGATGAAGAGCAACCAAGAAAGGAATTCAACTTGTGGATGATAGAAGACATCAATGAGGAGAGTACAATCAAGGAACAACCCCTTGGGAGCTTTGGTAATCAAGTTGAAGAGCTTTGCAAGGCTTGGGAAGAAGTTGGCATGGTACAAAATGAGTGTGACGTAGAGACGGCAAGAGCAAGCACTGGATGGCACAAAAGAGCACCATCCGAAGCTCTAAAAAAAACCAGCCCGGTGTCGGACAGCAGCACCAGATGGCTACAAGAATTTCCAATAGCCATTCGGCTCTGCATCTGGTGCTGGTCACATTCTGATCAGGTGCCGGACAGCCTGCCCCCTATTTTCATCTCAATGCGATCTTGACTCTTTTAGGACAATTACCCTTGTTTTAATTGACTTTTCTTTGTCTGTCAAGCAAATATAAAGGGTTAACCAAGTCTTTAATCCCTTTTAGGGCTTCTTAGAGTTGAGACTATAAATAGTTCTCTATTTGTATTTTGCAAGACATGATTGTGGGTACTATATATAGTCCCAAAGCCCTAAACTATCCTAATAATTCATGGATAGGGTTTAAATAAATGATTAAACCCTTATAACAAGAAGAAAGCATAAAAAAAAAAACAAACAAAAAAAAAATTCAACAATATTTGGCTGGTCCAGTGCCTATTCGGCATAGGTTGTTGCGCTGGACATTTCTCCAAATGCAACCAATACTTGTCCTCTCCTCCTTTCCTCCATAGCCGGAGCAGGTTATAGGCTTGTCTGGCATTGGTTGCAATAAATCATACAAAACCAACTCTCTTCTTTCTCCCATCATTCCATGCTTTGATCTGGCCTCACTTTACATTCATTTTAGACTTTCACTAGGGTCTTCAAAGCTCATTTTTAAGCCTCCAAACTCTTCAAATGAATCTCCAATTTTGATTACAATCAGGGCTCTTCTATTTGATCATAATCTACAAGCTTAACTTTATGAAACATGGCATCATCTTCAAGTTGATCTTCCTTGATTTGCAAGAATGCCATCCTTTCTTTCTTGATCCTTGAATCCACATTCTTGTATTTGAAATGCAAGTCTTTATAAAGGAACTTCATTGCATAGAGCTTGTAGCCCTGTAGGACATCACAAGAGGGACCAACTTTAGAAGGTAACCAAGAGCTCTCATACTTGAAGAATATGTCTTTATAAGTACATTTTCTTCCATGAATTCTTTCCTCCTTGAACTCTTTCATATATGACTTTCTTGATGACTCCATTACAGATATGCTTGCTCCTTGATCCCTATCACATCCAAACGAGACATGGGAAAATGATATTTTACCGTTATCTTGCTGATGGCTCTACAATCTGCACACATCCTCCATGTTACATCTTTATTTGGAATCAACAACACCGGAACCGCACAAGGGCTAATGCTCTCCCTTATATAACCCTTTTCAAGTCACTCCTCCACTTGCCTTTGCAATTCCGTAGTCTCCTCCGAGCTTGTCCTGTAGGTGGGCTTCCTAGGGAGGGATGCTCCCAAAACAAGGTTTATTTGATGCTCAATATCTTTTTATTGAAGGCAAGTCTTTAGGAAACTCTTCCGGAAATATAATACCCAGGGCCTTTGGAGGTTCCATTACGATTTAAGGAAACTTTTAGGGTTTTACTCGAATTTATTTTTAAGTTTAGCATGTCTTCATAAATTTTAAAATTTCCTCTTCTTTAAATACGAGACTTTACTAAGCTACGCTATTTTTGTCTGGGATTTAGGGCAACCACAGAGAAAGGAGGCAGAGTCAACCTAGAACTATTCCAATGATAAAGGTTCGTTTTCCCTTACTCGTAGTATATCCTTTTTTAGAAATAAAATTTAATTTGCGACATTAGGATTCAGGGTTACTACCTATATATTTTCTGAATTCTTAGAATATATTAAATTGTATAGATTAATCTACTTTGTTCAGGAAAAGAAATTGTCGTTTGAATTTGAGTTCGGCCGTGACATCGGAAGTCCTTGCATTGGCTTCTCAACTTTAAAAGTAATAAAAATTTGGATTTAACATCTGCGAAGTCGTTAGCCTACATTTTTTATTTGTTTTCCGTTTTCTTCTTGCTGTGTTTAATGCCTTCGCGTTGTCGGCATTGGCTCACTGTATTGTTTTACTAATAAGTAGTACTACTTTACCGCTTCCTTCAATCCTCACAACAGTCATCATTATTATAATTACTTTAGTATTATTATTATTAAAAGAATTATTTTAATTCTCTTTCTAGCTAATGGAGCTCGGAAGTAGCCTCCGGGTTACCCCGAATAATGATGACGTCAGTAATCACAACCTGAGAAGAAAAGGATTTGGTCACAGGAGTGGCCTGTCGTCCGGGGAATGGCTACAATGCCTAAGTCAATATTCTGAGAAAGTAACCTTGAGTAAATTATTTCAATCTATTATGTCTTGTTCGTAGACGGTGTGTGATTCGATAACATATAGCGAATTAAGTAAGTTACCTCTTTGATCAGGGCTCTTCAATTACATGACAGTAGACAATCAGGATAACTGTGAGATCGTATCATATCCCGTGCAATTGATCCTAAAATCGTGGAGTTTCCCTAAGTTGGGATATCTTGCCATTCACATCTCTGGTAGAGAGCTACAAGCTCGCTAACGACCTTGAAACCAACTTCACAACTTACCCTGGATATCGAAGGTCTCGACTATCTCTTCTGAGAGGTTGCGACGAGTGATTATAGGCTCATGGAGTGTGTTAGGAGTCACGCACATTTTGTCATGGCATGGAAGGTGTATGAGACGAGTTGGAGCTCACCGTATTGAAGGTCGTGGTCCTGTGAGACCTCTCTTAAGCTCATTTTGGAAGTTTGTGGTAGGAGGTTGCTGCCCATCTTTCCTCTTAACTCGTGAGTCTGACTTTCAGGTATTAGGGCCAAGGCTTGAGCCCATTTGGGTTGATTTATTTGGGTCATGCCTGTTTCTCCCATCGCTAGCAATTAAATCCGATCGTGGGTTCTCTTTGGTTTTATTAAGTTGATTCTTAATACTGCATCTAGGTGTCTACTACGACTAATATAAAAATTTATATTAATTACAATAATAAACATATTTGATGGGAGAAAAATGGGTATAACTAGGATGAACCGACCGAAATACCTAAAAGTCCAAATCTCAAGTCTGGAGGAAAGGTGGACAGTAATCTCTACCCACCAACCTCCCAGGTAACCGACCTTAAAATGAGCTTAGGAGAATTCTCATTGGATCTCGACCTACAACCCGGTAAGCCCCAATCCATCTCATACATCTTCCATGCCATGACTAAATATCTGCAACTCTTAACATACTCTATGAACCTGAAAATCACTCATCATGACCTTCTAAATGGGATAGTCAAGATCTTCTGCATTTACAAGTAGGTCGCAAAGTTGGTTTAAAGGTTATTAACGAGCTTGTAGCTCTTGACCAGAGACGTGCATGGCAAGGTACGATATGATCCCACAATTGTCCACGATTCCATGAGCAATTGGCCGGATACGATATGATCCCACAATTGTCCTAATCGTTTAGTATCATTTAATAGAAGAGTTATAATCAAACAAGGTAAACTATTATTTGATATATATGATCAAATCACACATTGTTTACAGACAAATTGAGCCAATTTACTGAAAGATTACTCTCTCAAAATACTGACTAAGGCATCGGAGCTATCCCCAGGGCGACAGCCCACTCCAATGATCTGATAATTTTCCCTTTCTGGTTGCGGTTGCAAGTGTGATTGCAATTCGGGGTTACCCGGAGATCGTTTCCAAGTTCTATCACTTCTAACACCGTCTATGGCGAAGACATTCTAAAGCCTAGCTTTCTATAAATTCACAAAAATAAATAAAATTTGTGATGACCAGATCGCAACCAACCTGCGTTCGGCCACCACGTCATGGCAGGCCGCCCGACCGAACATAATTGAGCACTGGAGAAGCAGTGTCGGAAGACCGTCCCAATGCGGGATAATAACAATAATTCAGGGCTAGCACACCAACAGGAACAACTGTGACTGGCATCGTCCAGATCATTCAAGAGGGTCCTGGTGAACCACCCTCCTACACGTGAAATTAGAGATCAGGAACACCTTAATCAAGAGGAAGTCGGGTGTCTATCCCAACTAACCTCATAGAACACATAGTGGCAGCCCTAGAAGGAATCTCTGGTAGAAGAGATTACATGTCAACAGGGAGTACTCCTGTTCCATCATAGAGGGAAACACAAGTACCCCGAGATCAAGGTTGTTGCACACAACCTGACCAACACCTACTTGTGGAAACAAGAAATGACCTGCGGCCTAATGTGGGAGGTAGGGAGACAGGACGAGCATAGGAAAGATCATAGGGAGAAAGAGTCCCACCTTTGGTCGACAAGAGAGAAACCCTAAGCAATGGAAGGGGTTACGGCTTGAGAGATAGACGCAACCCAGCCGCCATTTCACGAGGTCAATGACAAGGAACAAGTCTTAACGAGCAAGGGAGCTCACTGAGAACTCCTCCAAGAGGAAGAATACCTCTTCGACGTAACCTGATCAAAAGGACAAGCAGCGACGCTTGAGAGGTAGCAACAAATCCACTAAGCAGAGCGGCTGACCCAACAGATTGAGAGAAGAATGGAAACTAGGAGATACAAAGCAGTGTGGATCTATCAGAACCTTTACCATTTGTTCACAACATTGGAATTGCTCGAATGCCACCAGGATTCAAAGCACCGCAAGTTGAGGCGAAGTATGATGCCACAGGGGAACCTCTGCAACAAACAAATGAATGTGTTTCCTACATGGAAATGTTTGAATACCCTGATCATGTCAAATGCTGGGCTTTCCGGTCCACGCTGACCATGAAAGCACAGTCTTGGTTCAAGGGAATTCCAGGAGCAAGTATCTTGAGCTAGACATAATTGAAGGAGCTATTCATGAAGAACTATTAGAGCAGCAAAAGGTGTGAAAAAGACATCAATGCTCTGTTTAATGTCAAACGGAAGTTTGCCGAGAGCACAAGAAGTTATTATAGTCGTTTTAACAACTAGGTAGTGGAAATTGAGCAAAAAAATGATTTTATCTACATCACTGCCTTTAAACAAGGACTGCAAGGGGGGTATGTTGCTCTTAGGCTAGTGGAAAAGCCAGTGACGACCATCAAGGAGCTACAAACACTCCTTGAGACTTAATAAAGGTTGAAGAAAAGGCAATTTAGTGCCTCAGCTATTGAGAAAGAAACCAAAGGGTGATCAAAAAGCCCACACTCATCAAAATGAGAGAGGAAGGATCCTCACTCAAAAGGAGGAATTTTGGATAAGAAAAGAAAGACAATTCCTAACCTAGTGACAACTCCCCTGATGACATTGCTGGTAGAAATACTAGTGCTAATGGAAAAGAAGGGTCTGCTAAGACCACTCAAAACTCCTCTAGCTAAGAAAGACACTCCGAAGTTCTGTCACTACCACGAGGATCATGGCCACATTACAAATTATAGCTTCGACTTCAAAAGAGAAATAGAGAGGCAAGTGAAAGAGGGCCACTTGCAAGAATTCCTGGCTTGGAATATAGGTGATGTGAATCACTTGAATTATGGTTGGAATTTCAACATCCATCTATCTAAACCTAAGGACACTCATAATCTGGAATTTTGCCCAAGACTTCAACAAGAGATTCAATTTAGTGACTAATGACCATGATTGTCTTCCAATATGATCTATTAGTTTGGATTTCTTCAACCCAAATCAATTACCCTA
>JAOXNR010021533.1:0-25998 GCA_028571225.1 Parsonsia alboflavescens | reverse complement strand
TAGAAGATCTTTTGCATAGTAGATCAAGAAGTCCAGATCCATTCCGCAGGACAAGATCTCCGCGAAATTCGTCAATCTTGGTATCGTTCTCTAACTCCTTATGTGAGAAAATTTTTTTAAAAAAATCCTGGGACTCCGGATCCGTTTCCTAGTGGATTCGGGATCCGGTTCCCTTCAGAACGGACATCCAAATTGTTCAAAATCCAAACTTGATATGGATATAGTTTTGATCTATGGGCAGTAGTTTTTTTAATTGATGAAAAAGAAAACTAGAGTTTCTAAGCATTTGACTACATCAAGCTTTGGTGCAAAACGAGCAGGAGCAGGAGCTGTAGCCTTGCTTAATTTATTAGTATTGCCAGAGTTTCCTATAGCCTTGGGGTTTTAATTTGATCTCTTGAGAGAAAACAAATTTGAATTTTTGTCTGGAAAAGCAAAGGAAGAAGTGATCATTTCTCCCAAATGTAATGGTGATATTATAGGATGAATGTACAAAACAATACTGGATGAATGTCACATCATCTTCGTTTATGTGCCTTCTTAGCCCAATACAAAATGAATGTACAAAACAATGTTTAGCTGACTCCCATAAGAAGAAAAGTAATTCCCACATGATTTAAAATAGCATTTACTATTTCTTCTTTTAATGGTTATGTGGCTAGAATTATTGAAATGATCCACAAAGGTTCATTTGTGGTTGAAGCCATCTGTGTTACAAAAGTAATAGAACCTTCCTTTGTAAAGACATACATTTCCACATTCTTCTTCTTCGATACATCCCCATCTTCCTAATCATTCACCTCCCATACCAATATCCTTTCCCAACAAGATCATGATCCTTCCCTATCCCATACATAGACGGACATCCAAATAGTTCAAAATCCAAACTAAATACTATAGTTTTGATCTGTTGGCAATAGTTTTTTTAATTAATTAAAAAGAAACCAGAGTTTAAAAGCATTTGAGTCCATCAAGTTCTAGAGCAAAACGAGAAGGAGCAGGAGCTGCAAACTTGCTTAATTTATTAGTATTGCCAAAGTTTCTTGTACCCTTGGGGTTTTGATCTGATCTTTTCAGAGAAGAACAATTTGAAGTCTTGTCTGCACAAGTAAAGGAAGATGTGATCCTTTTTCCAAATGTGGCGGTGATATTATAGGATATATGTACAAACAATATTTTATGAATGTCACACCATCTTCATCTATATGTCTTCCTGGCCCAATCCAAGATGAATATACAAAACAATAAATCATGGTTGTGTTTCTTCGTTTGGTTCTTGTATTGTTTCTTGTATATCTTTTTACTCAGTCCTTTTTGCATCTTAAGTTCATGTCCATGGTTTGTTTGATGTTCAGTTAACTCCTATAAGAACAAAAGTAATTCCCATATAATTTAATATTGCATTTAATATTTTTTCTTTTAATGGTTTTGTGGTTAGGATTATCGAAATGATCCTCAAAAGTTCTCTTGCTTTTGTAACCATCTATGTTACAAATATAACAGTACCTTCCTTTGTAAGGATGCACACATGCCTCCCCATCCTCTTGATCATCCACATTCACATCCCAATCTCCCTCTCCACCAGGATCATGATCATCTCCATCCCAAGTACGGACGGACATCGAAATTGTTCAAAATCCATACTTGACATGGATATAGTTTTAATTTGTTAGTAGCAGTTTTTTTAATTGATCAAACAAAAATTAGAGTTTCAAAGCGTTTGAGTCAATCAAGCTCTATTGCAAAAAAACGATCAATAGCAGGAGCTATAGCCTAGCTTAATTTATTAGTATTGCCTGAGTTTCCTGTAACCACGAGATTTTGATATGATCTTTTGAGAAAAGTACAATTTGAAGTCTTGTCTGGACAAACAAAGGAAGATTTGATCCTTTATCCCAAATGTGATGGTGATATTATAAGATGAATGTCATACCATCTTTGTCTATTTGCATTCCTGGCCCAATCCAAGATTAATATACAAAACAATACTAGATGAATGTACAAAACTATAAATCTGTGTCTGTGTTTCTTCTTCTGGTTCTTGTTATATTTCTTGTATTTCTTTTTTCTCAGTCTTTTTTTCTTCTTGAGTTCATGTTCATGGATTGCTTGATATTCAGCTAACTCCCATAAGAAGAAAAGTAATTTTCAAATGATTTAATGTTGCATTTAATATTTTTTCTTTTAATGGTTATGTGGTAGGATTATCATAATAATCCTCGAAAGTTCTCCTGTTGTAACCATCTATGTTACAAATATAATGGAACCTTCCTTTGTAAGGATGCAAACATACCTCCCCATCCTCCTGATCATCTGTATTCACATCCCAATCTCCCTCTATCCACCAGGATCATGATCATCCTCATCCCAGACACGGACGGACATCCAAATTGTTTAAAATCCAAACTTGACATGGATATAGTTTTGATCTGTTAGTAGCAGGTTTTTTAATTGATCAAAATGAAATTACAATTTCAAAGCACTTGAGTCAATCAAGCTCTAGAGCAAAACGAACAATAGCAGGAGCTGCAACTTTGCTTAATTTATTAGTATTGCCAGAATTTCTCGTAACCTCGGGGTTTTGATATGATCTCTCTAGAGAAGCAAAAGAAGATGTGATCCTTTATCCCAAATGTGGTGGTGATATTATAAGATGAATGTACAAAACAATACTGGATGAATGTCTCACCATCTTTGTCTATGTGCCTTCTTGGTCCAATACAATATGAATGCATAAAATAATATTGGATGAATGTACGAAACAAAAAATCCGTGGCTCCTTTTCTTCTTCTGGTGGCTCTGTTTCTTCTTCTAGTTCTTATTATGATTCCAGTATTTCTTTTTACTCTATCCATTTCTTCTTCTGGTGACTTTGTTTCTTCTTTTGGTTCTTATTATGTTTCCAGTATTTCTTTTTACTCTATCCTTTTTACTTCTTGAGTTCATGTCCATGGTTTGCTTGATGTTCAACTAATTCCCCCATAAAAAGATAAGTAAATCCCACATGACTTAAAGTTGCTTTTAATATTTTTCTTTTAATGGTTTTATGACTAGGATTATTTTAATGATCCTCAAAGGTTCTTTTGCTGTTGTGGTCATATGTGTTACAAAAATAATAGAACCTTTCTTTGTAAGAATCCATACATGCCTCCCCATCCTCTTGATCATCCGCATCCCCATCCCAAACACCTGCCCCATTAGGTTATGATCATCCCCATTCCAGGCACGAACGGACATCCAAATTATTCAAAATCCAAACTTGATATTGATGCAGTTTTGATGTGTTGGAAACAATTTTTTTAATTGATCAATAAGAAATTAGAGTTTCAAAACATTTGTGTCCATCAAACTTTGGTGCAAAACGAGCAACAGTAAGAGTTGCAGCCGTGCTTAATTTATTAGTATTGCTAGAGTTTCTTGTGGTCTTGAGGTTTTTATTTGATATTTCGAGAGAAGAACAGTTTGAAGTCTTGTCTGGAGAAGCGAAGGAAGATTTGATTCTTTGTAACAAATGTGATGCTGATATTATAAGATGAATGTACAAAACAATACTGGATGAATGTCACACATATTTTGTCTATGTGTCTTCCTGACCGAATCTAAGATCAATGTACTCAACAATATTGGATGAATGTACAAAACAATAAATTTGTGGCTCTATTTCTTTGTCTGGTTCTTGTATTTCTTTTTACACAATACTTTTTGCTTCATGAGTTCATGTCCATGGTTTGCTTGATGTTCAACTAACTCTTATAAGAACAAAAGTAATTCCTACATGATTTAAAGTTGTATTTAATGTTTTTTTCTTTTAATGGTTTTGTTGTTAGGATTATTGTAATGATCGTCAACGGTTCATCTGCTATTGTAGCCATCTGTGTTACAAAAGTAACAAAACCTTGCTTTGTAAGGACCCACACATGCCTCCCCATCCTCTCGATCATCAGCATCCCATTCCAATCTCCCTTTCCACCAGGATCATAATCATCCCCATCCCAGATACGGATGGAGATCCAAATTGTTCAAAATCCAAATTTGATATGGATATCGTTTTGATATGTTGGCAACAGTTTTTTTAATTGATCAAAAAGAAACTAAAGTTTTAAAGAATTTGAGTCCATCAACTTTGGTGCAAAACAAGCAGAAGCAGGAGCTGCAACCTTACTTAATTTATTAGCATTGTTAGAGTTTCTTGTAGCCTTGGGTTTTGATCTGATATTTCAAGAGAAGAACAATTTGAAGTCTTGTCCTTTGTTCCAAATGTGATAGTGATATTATAGGATGAATGTACGAAACAATACTAGATGAATGTCACACCATCTTTGTCTATTTGCCTTCCTGGTCCAATACAGGATGAATGTACAAAATAATATTGGATGAACGTACAAAACAATAAATTTGTGGTTCTATTTCTTCTTCTACCTCTTGTTATGTTTCCAGTATTTCTTTTTACTCTGTCCTTTTTACTTCTTGAATGCTTGTTCATGGTTTGCTTGATGTTCAGCTAACTCCCCATAAGAAGAAAAGTAAATCTCACATGATTTAAAGTTGTTTTTAATACTTTTTCTTTTAATGATTTTATGGCTTGGGTTATTATAATGATTCTCAAAGGTTCTTTTGCTATTGTAGCCATCTATGTTACAAAAGTAATAGAACCTTCCTTTGTCAGGATCCACATGTGCCTCCTCGTCATCTTGATCATCTGCATCCGCATCTCGATCCCAATCTCCCTTCTCACCAGGATCATGATCATCCCCATCAAAGACAAGTACAGACATCCAAATTGTTCAAAATCAAAACTTGATATGGATATAGTTTTGATCTGTTGGCAGCAGTTTTTTTAATTGATCAAAATGAAACTAGAGTTTCAAAGCATTTGAGTAAATCAAGCTCCAGTGTAAAATGAGCAGGAGCATGAGCTCCAGCCTTGCTTAATTTATTACTATCGCTAGAGTTTCATGTAATCCTTTATCCCAAATGTGATGGTGATGCTATAGGATGAATGTCAACCATCTTTGTCTATGTGCCTTCCTTGCCCAATACAGGATGAATGTGGGAAACAATACTTGATGAATGTGCAAAATAATAAATCTGTGGCCCCGTTTCTTCTTCTAGTTCTTGTTATGTTTCTTGTCCTTTTTGCTTCTTGGGTTCATGTCCATGGTTTATTTGATGTTCAGCTAACACCCATAAGAAGAAAAGTAATTCCCATATAATTTAAGGTTGCATTTAATATTTCTTTTAATGGTTTTGTGGTTAGGATTATCGTAATGATCCTCAAAAGTTCTCCTACTATTGTAACCATCTATGTCACAAATATAACAGAACCTTTCTCAGTAAGGATGCACACATGCCTCCCCATCCTCTTGATCATCCACATCCCAATCTCCCTCTCCCCCAGGATCATGATCATCCCTATTCCAGACACGGATGGACATCCAAATTGTTCAAAATCCAAATTTGATATGGACATTGTTTTGATATGTTGGTAGCAGTTTTTTTATTTGATAAAAAAGAAACAAGAGTTTCAAAGCATTTGAGTCCATCAAGCTCTGGTGCAAAACGAGCAACAGCAGGAACTGCAGCCTTGCTTAATTTATTAGTATTGCCAGAGTTTCTTGTAGCCTTGGGGTTTTGATCTAATTTCTTGAGAAAAGAACAATTTGAAGTCTTGTTTGGACAAGCAAAGGAAGATGTGATTCTTTGTCCCAAATGTGATGGTGATGTTATAGGATGATGTACAAAACAATACTGGGCGAATGTCACACCATCTTTGTCTATCTACCTTCTAGGCCCAGTACAAGATGAATGTACAAAACAACAAATTTGTGGCTCTATTTCTTCTGGTTCTTGTTATGTTTCTTGTATTTCTTTTTACTCTGTCTTTTTAGCTTCTCGAGTTCATGTCCATGGTTTGCTTTTTGTTCAGTTAACTCACATAAGAAGAAAAGTAATTTGTACATGATTTAAAGTTGCAATTAAAATTTTTTGTTTTCATGGTTTTGTGGCTAGAATAATTGTAATGATCTTCAAAGGTTCCTCTACTGTTGTAGCCATCTGTGTTACAAAAGTAATAGAACCTTCCTTTGTAAGGACCTACACATGCCTGCTCATCCTTCTGATCACCCGCATCCGCATCCCCAGTATGAAATGTGAATGAGTAAAGATAGATGCAGGCCCTTCAGTATTTTAACATACTCAAAATAGGATAAATGATCTCTGAGAAATTTTAGAGAATAAAGATGAAATATTTTTTATCTATTTCGAAGATAAAAGAAGAAGAAGAAGAAAAGGAAAAACATCAAAGAAAAATAGTGCAGAGGAAAAAAGTAGAAAAAGAAAGGCCAATTTGAAGCAAAGAAATATATAGAAAAGTTGCAAAGAGGTAGAAGGAAAGGACATCCTGAGATAAGTAGGCTTTCTTGTTAATTAAGAGTGAGCAATACTCCCTTCATTCGGAATTGAATGTTCCAATTTGACTTTCATACATCTTAATTAAAAAAATTTTTGTTTTAGTTTATTAACACATTATATTGTTAATTTTCTTAAGGGCAAAAGATCCATAATAACCTTGAATTTTACAAACATCTAAGTTTTGCACTTAAACTTTAAAATTCACCTATCATAATCTCAAACTTTCAAAACGTATACCATATGCTCTTCGGTCCAACCCGTCTGTTAGAGTTAATGAAATTCATTTACAAAGCATTTGTTTGCCCAACTTTTGCACTTATACTTTATTACTATTCAACTTTTGTCCGTAAACTTTGTTGTTGTTTAACACTTATCCCTTACTAAATGTCATGTCATATCAAACATTGTCTATGATGATATGTGTTATTTTGTAGATTTTAATGAATTAACGATATGCAATTTAGTCTTACTCTCCAATGATTAATTTATTATGTGTCATTTCATTTTTATTCAAGAAATGAAATTTTTCTCAACATTTAATCATTTAAAATTCTGGTGTTACTTTTAGATATTCTTGATTAGTTCGACATACTATATATCTTATTCTATCTTTATTTGTAAAAACTATTTATTATTATGAATTGACTTAATTAAAAAGATAATTGGATACACATACTGCAACAAATTGAAACCCAAATTCACTCTAAATTAAATCATCAATTTTTATTGGTTAAGAAGAATTTCATTTTTTTGAAGAAAAATGAAATGACACACAGTAAAATAGTTTGTGGGGAGTAAAAATGAATTGCATATCACTAATTCGATAAAATCTACAAAATAACACATATCATACATTATACAAAAACAATGTATGGCATGATAAGACATTTAGTAAGAGATAAAAGTTAGACAACAATAAAGTTTGGGGGTGAAAGTTGAACAGTAATAAGGTATGAGGGTAAAAGTTAAACAAACAAATGTTTTATAAATGAATTCCGTTAACCCTAACATACAGGATGGACGAAAGGGCATATAATATAAGTTTTGAAAGTTTGAAGTTATTACAGACGAATTTTGAAGTTTAAAGGTAAAAATTCGATTTTTAGAAAATTTAGGATTTTTACCAATTTAGGAATTGGGTTCAATTCCAGACAACCCAATGTGAAATATGGCACATTCATTTTCGGATGGAAAGAGTAATTTTTAAATAATTTAAATAATAATAATAATAATAAAAGGTAGAAGGAAAGGAACGAAAAATGAGATGGGAGATAAAGGGAAAGGGCAAAAAGAAAAAATCAATATTGTGATTTATCTTGGAAATCAGCACAAAAAACATCTCAATGGAATTTTCAAAAGTTAGCCAATTTTTTAAATGTGGACTATGGGTACAAGCTGCCCACCCTCTCGTTTCAAATTATGAAAAGTGAAAAATTATTCTTGTTCAAAATGCCTTGGGTGATACCGTGTCACTTTCATAACTTGAATCATGATCACTCAATCATAGATGAGTTGTTTTACTATTTAGCAAGTCCCACTTGTCATTTCAATAATGGTTTGGTGATCTAAAAAGTTCTTTGGAAAAAGAAAAAAAATTTGTTTAAGAGTAAAATTTAACAATTTCTTGGGTTAAAAAACAAAAGGGTTGCTCTGGACTTTTCTCTTAAAATGGTAACTTAAAAATTAATCTCTAGATATAATGATTCCTTTTGTCCTAAAAGGGTAAAAAAAAAATCCTATCATTAACAGATTTTTTTAAAAAAATCAAATTAGTTGATTTAGAAGAAAAGAGAGGGAAAAAAAAATAAATAAACACCATCTTCAAAAACTATATTAAAATTTCAGTCAAAACTGAAAAAAATAGTCCTAAGAACATGATTTGCATAAAAAACCGAGGGGGGGGGGGGGGGGGTTGGGTTGGAAGACTATGTTAGAATTTCCAACATTACTGAAACTATATTTATCCTAAGAATATGATTTGAATAAAATGAGAAGAAAACAATGATGCATTCAAAAAAAAAAAAAGTGCTGGTCTAATTAGGTCTGTCCCATCTGATTGTACTGGGCTTGGGCAGTACCGACCGATCTGATTAGCCTCAAGCTAAGGGCCTAGTTATCCAGGCCTACTCCCAAATTATTAAGCCCAACTCACAGCTTGGAAAGGGCAGTCCTGTTGAAAGCCTACCAAGGCCAAACAAATACTGGCCCAGACAGATATTCCAACTCCTTGACGCCCCCACTTGGGTCATTTGATTGATGAATCCCACTTGGTTGGCGATGTGGGATACTTTTTTTTTGCCTTCTTGTTTTCCTAATCTTTCTTCGTCTTATTATGATTGTCATCCAAATGAAATCTTCTTTGATTTTTTCAGCAATTATAGATTGTTAAATTTTCTGCTTTTCAAAGGAGAAAAAAAATATATATTTTTTCCATTCGAAATTTAATGTATCCATTTCTAATTTTTAATTGAATGTCTCATTTTTTAAAATAAATAGATTTTTAGTATAAAGTCTTATTAACAATCCCTTTTATTTGAATTAGCTTAATATGATTTTCAAAAATATGCCTTTTTTGAAAAGGTTTAATTAATCTAATAACCATTGAACTTGCCACTTTTTTTTAGTTTAACCAGTGAGGTCAATTTAATCATTATATTTTACATTTTTAGATAATTTAAACACTACATGGTAGTTTAATTGAATAATGAATATAAGATGATTTTCATTGACGATTGATTACATTTGTTATTATTATTCAATCGAACCACCGTAGAGTAGTTAAATTTTCTAAGAACGTAAAATAGAGTGGTTAAATTATTTTAAAACACATGAATAATAGTTAAATTGACTGGTTTTATAATTTTATGACCAAAATGAAAAAATGTGACAACTTTGATAATTACATTATTAATTAATCCTTTTTTAAAATGTGAAGTGAGAGTACAAGCTGCCCAATCTGTCTTTTCAAATTATGAAAAGTCAAAAATTGTCCTTGGTGTAAATGGAGTGGATAACAATTCGTCACTTTCATCACTTGAATCATGATCCCTCAATCATAGGTGAAGTTATTTAATACTTAGCAATTCAAGCTTGTCATTTCAATAATGGTTTGGTGATCTAAAAAAGTTGAAGAAAAGAAATTTACTTTTTAAAAAAGTGTTTATGAGTAAAATTAACAATTTGTTGGGTTAGAAAACGATAGGGTTGCTCTGGACTTTTCTCTTAAAAAGGCAACTTAGATGAGATATCCATGTTCTAAAATTATTCTTTAGATATAATAATTATTTTTATGCTAAAAGGGTGAACAAAAAAACCTATTATTAGCAGATTGCAACCAAAAAAATGAAATCAAATCAGGCAGATTTAGAAGCAAACAAAAAGGAGAAATCACAGTTTGATACGGGCGGGTAAGCAGTATAACTACTAGACCCCAACATCCAGGACAGTCCAATATTCCAACACCGAATTGACCGCACTCCAAGCACAAACCCGCGCACCTACGTTCAGGGTTTGACGTTTTTGTGTGCAAGACTTATGTACTGTTAAATTTTCCCATCGATTGCCGATGTGGGATTCATCAGTCCTGGCAAAATTAATCCCCCCCAACCCCAAATTTTTTTTTTTGTCTTCGAATCTTTCTGTCTATTATGATTGTCATCCAAATGATATCTACTTGGTCTATTTCAGAAATTATAAGTTCTTAAAGTTGGTGTTTTTTCAAAGGGAAAAAACAAGAAAAATGTTTTTGTTTTGTTTTGAGTTTCTTTTGATCTATCTCCTCTCCATGGTTAGTTGCAAATTAGTTCATCACACAATATGTGTATATATGTTGAAGATGCTGGTGTATTAATTTTAAAAAAGTATCCCCACTTTAATTAATTGTAATAGTATTAGTTTACCTTTTATTCTTTTAAATATATAAGTTTTATAGGATGACATGACATAACAAATATTAAAAATTAATGATAAACAAAATATTTAGTATTTAAATGAAAAGAAACTTGAATTCAATTTGATGTTCTCATCTATCTCATGGATGTGGTAAGATAACCAAGAACTACTAATATTTTAGTAACTAGGATAGAAACTTGTGCAATACACAGTAAATCACTAATAATCATTGTATACAAATACAAAATAATAAAATTTAAAATAAAAATATAATCAATAAAAAATAATTTAATATGTCACGTCTCATCGGTTTAAATTAATATCTTTTCTAAAATTAAAAAATAAGAAATTATTATATTTAATTTTCAATTACTTTTTTAAAAAATTCAATTAATCAAACACACATAACTACCGAACCCAACAACCTATAAAAATGAATTGAAGAAACCACAACTAACATCATTCATTTGATCAAAAGTTTTGAACCATCGTTAAGAAAATTGCTCAAAGAACTATTCCCTTGTAGGAGAGAAAGGAAAAAACCAGCTTTCTGTGGTGTTCGGTCATTAAGTTGATGATTTTTGTTTTCCAAAATCAAGTAGACGAAGGTGGGGAGTGTTTGAAGGTACAGTGTTTGGTTTGTTTCTTTGTTGTCCAGAAGCCTGGGTTTGTTAATTCTGTGTTGTTTTTTGGGCGCATCTTTAGGTAGTAGCAGGAGGAAGGAAGGAAGGTGGGATTGCAGAGATTTCGATTTAAGTGAGTAAATTTCGTGCCTTGCTATGTTGATTTCAAGACTTGAGATAAGAGTGTTTCGAGACTTGAGATACTGGGGTTTCGAGACTTGAGAGTGTGATTTTGTGCTTTGGGAGTTGGATTTCCAGACTTGTGTTGAGGATTTTGGCTCTTCCCCTCCATTTAATTTTTTTTTTCATTATTCACTGGTCATTTTTTGAATAGGTTTTTTTATGTTGTTTGCAGAAATGGATTACATTAGGATTGCTGTTCACGAGGGTTCTTTAAGTGGAAGGGTGCGACGCTAGTCATATCATTCGAAGTTAACTATGAAGATTGACTTAAACCAATTTGACATACCAATGTCAATTGCTTCTAAATTTTGTGATAGAAGTATGAAATTAATAGACATTGAAGACATGTATGGCATCATGTATTTGAAAGGGGAAGCCGATCCTAAAGTTGCGATCGTGAACTTACGATCGTGAATAGACAAAATTCAAAGAACTTACGAGAGTGGCATTGGTGGTGATACTGGCTGTAATTGTCCATCTAGTCTAAATGATCATGCAAGGGAGGAAATTTATTGATGTAAATGATGATACGAGGACATCCGAATATATTTGCACAAATGATAATTATGAATACGATGAAGCACATATTCGCAGTGTTGAGGATGATGATGACGACGATGATGACAACTTTCACGATAGGATGAGACAGGTGATTCCATTTGAGCAATTTATATCAGACCCTTTTACTCAGTTTACAAACATGGTTTGGAATGACGATGAAGAGGTGCATTTTTCGGAAGACAATATTGTTCCATCAGTGGGTTTTATAGGAAAGGATACAGTCTTTAACAATAAGGAAGAATTGGCAGTAGCAATTGGTGAATATTCACTCGATAATCGATTTATATATCATGATGGTATGTTCGGATAAGAGAAGATTTGAGGCATGATGTAAGAACAAAAAATATTGTACATTCATGATACGTGCACATTGTAGAGCTGGATGCCAGATTTGGGTCATTCACAAGTTTGTCTCTACTAACTTGTATTCAAATTGTATAGCAAAGCCAAAACAGGAATGTAAGTTCAACAACGATTGGTCATATGTACGCTGGTAAACTCGCCAGTGCGAATCACACTCCTAAAAATGGTATTCAAGACATGCAAGAGAATGTGAAGCTCTGATACATTAAGGCTTGGCGATCTTTATAGCATGCAAAAGACATAGCCTATGGAACTCCATAAAACTCATACAAATAACTATAGTCATACCTCCACATGTTGGAATGTGTGATGCTGGGGATGGTGACCAGTATACATACGCGAGGTGAGCAGCTTCTAAGGTCATTCTGTACACTTGGTCCTTCGATTGAGGGTTTCACAAAGGCCCATAATTGTCATAGATGCAACATACATGAAAAGAATGTGTGGGGGCAAAATTTATGCAGTTGTCTATGTCAATGGAAACAGACAAACATTTCCCGTTTCTTTTGGGTTTGGCGAGGAGGGTAATGATTCATGGGAGTGGTTCTTGAGAAGATTCCGGACTGCATATGGATTGCGGGATGATTTGGTTATTGTATCTGATCGACATAAAGGCATACTGCACTGGGTGAGGATAGTATATCCCGAGGTTCCACATGCCTTTTACTATTGACATCTGAAGGAAAACTTAAAGACAAAGTGCAAAAATCATCGAGCTGCAATCCCTTTTAAAAATGCAGCATATGCCTATGACAAGCAGACATGTCACTTCTACTTTGGAGAATTGAAGATATGCATCCCGGAGTTCATCGTTGGTTGGATGTTGAGGTAAGATGCTCGGGTTGGTAGCGTGCATATTGTCCAAACAATCGCTACGACCAAATGACGAGCAATATCTCGGAGTCTTTCAACCAAGCAATCAAGAAAGCTCAGAAGTTGCCCATTACATCTACACATGAGTTTTTAGGAGTTTGTGTTAGGCTTGGTTCAACAAACGTAGGGAAGCAGCAGCTACAATATCGGATATTATCATCAAGCGGATTATGGAAAGAATTTAGAAAGAAGCTGTGAAGGTCGACTTGGAAAGGTTGCGAACTACATCCATTCAGGATAGAGAGGAATATGTCATAGGAAATCCACCAAAAGAAGCAAATGTTGTGGTGGATATCGTCCAGAAGACCTGTGGATGCTGGAGATGGGAAGTGGAAGAGATACCTTGCAAACATGCCATTAATGTTGTCAGGTAAATTTTTGATCCATTTCATGACATATCCGGTCAATTTCGAGACACACAGGTCAATTTTGTGACTCACTGATGACATTTTGTGACTCGAAGATATATATATATATTACTTTTTTAAAAAAAAAACTGATCCATTTCGAGACTAACCACTTGTGTCTCGAAATGGACCACTATGTCTCGAAATTGACAATTAGGTCTCGAAATACACTCTTTGTGTCCCTTCGTGACACAGAGTGTATTTCGCTACTTAACTGTCAATTTCGAGACATAAGTGGTCAATCTTGAAATGAACACTTTTTTTCTTTTTTTGAAGAAATTTTCTAAGCATGTAATTAGATATTTCCACAACTCATTTACCTTAATTATTTTTATTGGGAAAATGAGGTTCATTATTACATTTTATGTCGTGGTCATTCATTTGACACAGAAAAAATGAGGATGGTATATGCACCTTTGATACAATTTGTGTCCTTATGCTCATATTTGGATTCAAATTTAGGTATGGATGATGTGGTCGTCAATCTTCCTATTGGTAGAGGGCCTGTCGGAAGAACACAGGAGGCCCGCTTCCTCTCTCGAAATGAACAATACCGTCGAAGGAAAACGTGTAAAATGTGCAACAGAAAAGGACATAATCGTCTCACCTGTCCAAATGCTCACAACACAAAAGCCCCATATTTTGAAGAAAATGATCCAAAATTGACTGACTTAAATCATGAAGTGTCCATATCCGATCCAATACTCACACAACAATCTCGAGTTTCTGGAGGGGGGTACTAGATGGGAAACTTTAGGTCAAATTTTGTTAATGTTGATGTTAATATTGCTGACGAATGTGTGGATTTTTATGAATTCAATATCAATGTTGACACGGTTCATGGCATGTAAATTTGTCATTTTAAAACAAATATATATAAGTAACTTGTTTTATTTTATATTAAGAATTGATTTATTAGAATTATTGTATAATTCAGTCCTCAAATTTTAATCTTTTAGTTAATTTTGTGTGGAATTTACCATTTAGCAGAATTACATGTTCTAGAATTAAAATACAATAGAAGTCCTCAATACCATATATAATTTACATAATATACATTTATCCTTAATGTATTATTTACAATATATATATATATATGTATATATATATATAAATCTAGGACTGTTATGACAAATTTTTCCACCGCAGCATTATCTAGGCCATCTCATTCCTACGGTGTTGTGCCATGGAGGGTACACTAGGCAAGCGGAAGAGCCGGAGTCAGAACCTAATCCAGCAACCACTCTACGTTGGTCAGAACGATTGAAACATCTTCCATCTAAAGAATCGATGAAGAGGTGGAGATCAAGATCAAGATTGCTTAATCAATTTTATTTCCTTAATTAGATAGAATTTTATCTGGAAATTTGTTTCATTTCTTTTTTCCTAAATTCTGCATAGTTGACTAGGGTTTTAGTTATTTTCTTCAATAAGGCTATATATAGCCACAACTTTGTTTTAGAAGACAAATAGATTTTTTTTTTATTTACTTCGATAAAAATTTATTGTATTGGTTACCTCTATTTTTTTCATCCTTTAACTACTTTAGATTGAAGTTAGATTTTAGAAGAAGAATTCTATTTTCATTTTCTTGATTTCTGGCAATTCTTGAAGTCAGATTGTCGAAAAGCCTCAAGCTTTGATGAGTTATCCAAAGTTTGAGTTTTCTAAAGCTTGTTGTCGATGTCCAGCAACAGTGTAATTCCACAACTTACCTCTTATGTTGCATCAATTGGTATCAGAGTGAAGATTTGTGATGTCTTTAGGGAGTCTTGAACAAACCCTAGCCACCTTAATCGAAGCCATGCAGTTGGATAAGGAAGAATGACGGCACGAGTTGCACTTGGAGGGCAAAAGCAGGGACATGCAGATGCAAACCCTAGCAAAGATGGTGTAACGATTGGTTGTCCAACAACCAACCGATCAGCCTGAACTAGCCGTAGGACAGGAAGGAGAAGGCAACAATAGCGAGGATTACCTTGAGCTGCCACAACCAATTCTGAGGGTTGCAAGAAGAGGGAACTATATGAAGCAAGCACTAGATCATGAACCAATAGTTCCGCGATGGTACATGGGGGTCAAATTGGAGATTCCTCTATTTTCTAGGAGCTTATCACCCGAGGAGTTCCTAGATTGGCTGAGCTCGGTAGATGAGATGCTTTCTTTGAAAAAAGTACCCGCCAATAAGAAAGTTTCTTTGGTGGCTATCTGATTCAAGGATAGAGCAGTGGCATTGTGGCAATCTTTCCGATATCAACGTTATTGGGAAGTATTCCAGTTTTGGATGAACTAAAAACGGAGATGCAAAAGGCCCTGCAATTACCGACAGACCTTGTTTCAGAACTTGCAAAGTTTTGCTCAAGGTTCTCAGAGCGTGGAGGAATATACCTTGGAATTTTATCGGATGGTGGCGCGAAATCAGTTACAAGAGGCTTCAGAACAATTAGTGTCCAGATATATGCATGGACTAAAACCAGCTATTTAGAATGCGTTGCAAATACATATTTGTAACATGGTTACGGACGTTCAGATGAAGGCAAAAGTAGTAGAAAGGCGTTTGGCCCGAACCAGTGGTAAAATTGTGGCATTCAGAAGGGGATCTTTTCCTTCCCCTCATCAGGGTTTGCGCCGACCAGTTCCATGTCATCAGTACGAGCGGGAGGTCCATACGTGTAGTCAACACCAAACCAAAGCATTGGATAGTAGAGTTAAGGGACAGGTAATAATCCGAATAGACCTCCTTTGAGTAATGTCCATATTACTTGTCATAGATGTCAACAAAAAGGTCATTATGCGAATGAGCTTTCCCCAGAAGATGTGAGAGAGGAAAGTTTGGTGCTTAGGAGGATTTGCCTTGCTCCTAAGGCAAATAAGGACTGGAAGCGACGGAATATATTCACCACAAGATGCATCATTGGTAACAAGGCATGCAAGGTGATTATCTACACAGGTAGCTGTGAGAATGTGATTTCGCAGGAGGCCATTTAGAAGTTGAAGCTCAAAACTAAACCACATCTTGAGCCATATCAGTTGGGATGGTTAGGCAAGGAGATGGATATTAGTGTGGGGGAGAGGTGTCGAGTTGAATTCTCGTTCGGACCCCAATACTCTACTGTGTTCTATTGCGATGTAGTTCCTATGGAAGCTACACATTTGTTGTTGGGAAGACCATGGCAGTATGATAACCGAGTGACATATGATGGTTATACACACTGTTACACTATCAATAAGGGACCAAAGAAAGTAATATTGTAGCCTATGAGGGAGAGTATGACAAAAGGGAAGAAGATGATCATTTGTCTTCCAAGGAAAGAGTTTGAAGAAGAGGTGAATGAGGCTAAGGTATGCTTTACATTGTTGTCCAAGACACTGGTGGATGTGGATGCAGCCTAAAACATTGTAGATGTGCCAGAAAAGGTGAGGGAAGTTCTTCAAGAGTTTAGTGATATGATTCCAGAAGATTTGCCTCCCAGGTTACCTCCTATGCATGATATTTAGCACCAAATTGATTTGATTCCAGGTTTGATTCTTCCAAACAAACCTCATTACTGATTGTCGCCATAGTAGCATGAAGAATTGAAGCATCAAGTAGCCGAGCTACTAGAAAGAGGATACGTCCATGAAAGTATCAGTCCGTGTGCTATGCCAGCCTTGCTAGTGCCAAGGAAGGATGGTAGCTGGCGAATATGTGTGGACAGTCGAGCCATCAACCGAATCACGGTAAGGTATATATTTCCGATTCCCCGGTTGAATGACATGCTGGACCAATTGAGTGGAGCGGTAATCTTTTCAAAAATTGACCTGAAGAGTGGATATCATCAGCTTCGAATCAAGCCCAGAGACGAGTGGAATTCTGCCTTTAAGACAAATGAAGGGCTGTTTGAATGGGTAGTCATGGCATTTGGGCTCTCCAAAGCACCGAGCACATTCATGAGGGTGATGAACTAGGTACTCAGGCCTTATTTGAATGAGATTGTTGTGGTTTATTTTGATGATATTCTAGTATATAGTCAAACAGAGGAAGAACACCTACGACATCTCCGGTTAGTTTTTTCCGCATTACACGAACACAACGTGTTTGCTAATCAGAAGAAGTGCTACTGGATGATGGACAAGCTGGTGTTTCTCTAGGACATTTTCTCAACGGATGGGATTCTACCTGATGAAACCAAGGTTAAGGCTGTCCGAGAGTGGGCCGCCTCGATTACTGTCACAGAAGTTCAATCGTTCCATGGGTTGGTGACTTTTTACTGTCGTTTTATCAAGGGATTCAGCGAGATCATGGAGCCATTGACTGATCTATACAATGCTAAGGAGTTCAAATGGACTGAAGAAGCACAGTTGGCATTCGAAACCATCAAAGAGAAGTTGTCGAGTGCCCACAGTTTTTGCATTACCAAACTTTGAGAAGATTTTCGAAGTGGATTGTGATGGGTCAAAGGTGGGGATTGGTGCTGTCTTGAGTTAAGAAGGCCGACCAGTGGTGTGTGTTGGGGAAAAGTTGGGAGGATCGAAACTCAACTGCTCGGTTTATGACATAGAATTTTACGCCATTATAAGAGCACTACAATATTGGCAGCATTATCTCATTCAAAGGGAGTTTGTATTGTACTATGATCATCAAGCCCTAATGTTCATCCAAGGCTAGCACAAGCTTAATACTGGACATGTGAAGTGGGTCTCTTTGCTGCAAGAGTTCACTTTCATCCTGAAGCATAAGTCTAGGGTTATGAATAAGGTGGCAGATGATTTGAGTAGAAGACAATCATTACTCAATGTGATGAAAGTTGAAGCTTTGGGGTTTGCAAATGTGAGAGATGACTTAAGAGATGATGAATATTTCGGGAGTATTATGCACTAGGTGGAGCAGCAGAGTCGGTTTAATTATGTACTTCATGATGGATTTCTATTTCGAGGTAATTGTCTATGCATTCCTGATACATCTTTGAGATTGCTGATTGTGCAAGAAATACATGCACATGGTCACTTTGGTAAGGACGAGACTGCGGGACTGATCAAGGAGAAGTTATATTGGCATGGAATTGATAAGAGTGCTCAAGCTTATGTCAAAAGGTGTCGGATTTGACAAGTATCTAAGGGAGGCAGTAGCAATCAAGGAATGTACACTCCGCTGCCAATCCTGATGGAACTATGGAGTGATGTTTCTATGGATTTCGTGGAAGGTTTACCGAGGACTCAGCGGCGGGTATGATAGCATCATGGTGGTAGTTGATCGGTTTAGCAAGATGGTTGTGTTCATAATAAGCAAAACAACCATGGATGCCAGCAAGATTTCCGACTTGTATTTTTTGAAGGTTGTTCGGCGATTAGTCTCCCTCAGAGCATTGTGTCCGACCAAGACACCAAGTTTATGAGTCATTTCTGGCAAGAACTATGGAAGAAGCTAAGGACTGAGTTGAAGTTCAGCAAGCTGTATCACCCACAGACGGAGGGACAAACGTAGACGGTAAATTGAACTTTGGCCAATATGTTAAGGGCACAAGTTACATCATTCGGAACTTGGGATTCTATTTTGCCCAAGATCGAGTTTGAGTTTAATTGTTCGATGAATCGGTCCACGAAGTTCTCTCCATTCCAAGTCGTCTATGGCCGAAATCAAAGGAGCCCCATTGACCTTGCTATACCTACTGATGGAACAACTCCTAAGAAAGTGGAAGAACGATAGGCGGGTATGCAGTCGGTCCATGCAACAGTCCTCTCTAACTTGGAGAGATCATATGCAGCACACGAGGAGTATGTTGACCGGACTTGACGAGATGTTCAGTTTGATGTAGGTGATTTGGTTTGGGTGTCACTTACCAAGGAAAGATTTCCTTCAAGTGAATATCACGAACTCAAGGATAGGAAGATTGGTTCTTGTCAGATTCTGGAAAGAATGGGCCAAAATGCGTATCGACTCGAATTACCCGGGACTACAACATTTCCAATGTGTTCAATTTGAAACATGTCTCTCGTTTTCATGGAGACAACCCGAGCTTGAGGATAAGCTCTCTTCAAGAGGGGGAGTCTGATGTAGGCCTAGTAGAAGAGCCAGAGTTAGAACCTAATCCAACAACCACTCTATGTCGATCAAAACATTTGAAACATCTTCCATCTAAAGAATCGAGATAGGCTGGTCAAGGAAGGTTGAAAAGGAGGGGATCAAGATCAAGATTGCTTAATCAATTTTATTTCCTTAATTAGACAGAATTTTATTTAGAAACTTGTTTTATTTCTTTTTTACTAAATTCCGCATAGTTGATTAGGGTTATAGTTATTTTCGTCAATAACGCTATATATATCAACGTCTTTGTTTTAGAACACAGACAATTTTTTTTATTATTATTTACTTCAATAAAAATTTATCGTATTGGTTACTTCTCTTTCTTCGTCCTTTAACTACTTTAGATTGAAGTCAGATTATAAGAGAAGAATTCTATTATCGTTTCCTTGATTTCTGGCAATTCCTGAAGTCAGATTGTCGAAAAGCTTCAAGCTTTGACGGGTTATCCAAAGTTTGAGTTTTCCGAAACTTTGAGTCATTGTCCAACAACGGTGTAATTCCACAACTTACCTATCACAAAAAATTAGTTAGAGTATAAAACGAGAAAGTGATAAAATGCAAATTAATCATAAAAAGAAAGTCAAATACCTCACTGAACCTTCGGTGCTACAGAAGGCATAAAACTGTGTCAGGTTGAGGGTGTAGGGGTCCACCACGGGAGCAAGAATCCCCCCCTAGACCTCTCCCATCTCCACAGCAGGAGGAATCTCCCCCTGCATGTCCATCACTTGAGTCGTCCTCGCTGCTTTTGTCCTCCACTTCTTCTTTGGCCTCGACGACTTGATGTGATGAGTCGGGTCAGTGAAAGTGATCATACACTTGCAGCTAGGGCCTTGGCCTGAAGTGTACTACCTAGCTCCTAATAAAATGTGAAAAACAATCATTAATAACAATGAAAAGTACTTTAAAAGAATTACCCATGCGGAAACAACTATAAAATTTTCTAATAAAAAATGAACGAGAATTACTAACTATAATATTACTTCCTGAGGGGTAGTAGGATCGCTAACTATCGGAGCCGATGGAACCACTAGATCCTCTTCTCGATTAATAGGTGCATCAATCTATTATTTTTCTTTAAAAAAAAGAGTAAACTTTTTAAAATTAAAAATTGGATAAAATATAGTAACAGAGATGAGTACGAATTTACGACCTAAAATTTACCTAGGTGGTGTCGTCAGGGACTAAGGGAAATGGCGGGGCTGGCGCTGGTGGAACCACTGGATCCTCTCCTGGACTGACAGGTGTATCCATCTATTATTTAAAAAAGAGTAACCATTTTAAAATTAGAAATTGGATAAAACATAGTAATAGAGATGAGTAACAATTTACGACTTAAAATTTACTTGGGTGGTGTCGTCGAGGACTATAGGAGATGCCGGGGTTGGGCCCGGAGGTGGTGGAACCACTGGATCCTCTCCCGGATTGATAGGTGTATCCATCTATTATTTAAAAAAAAGAGTAACCCTTTTAAAATTAAAAATTTTATAAAATATAGTAACAGAGATGAGTAAGAATTTACGACTTAAAGTTTACCTGGGTGGTGTCGTCAAGGTTTATGGGAGATGTCGGGGCTAGAGCTGAAGTCGGAGCGGGTAGGTCCACTGGATCCTCTCCCCGATTGACAAGTATATCCATCTATTATTTAAAAAAAGAGTAACCATTTTAAAATTAAAAATTAGATAAAATACAGTAATCGAAATGAATACAAATTTAATACCTAAAATTTACTTGGGTCATGTCTTCGGGGTCTATGGGAGATGCCAGAAGGGGGGTGGCTGGCGACTAGACTATGATGTCGATGGAGTGTGTAACCCCTTCGGCAACGGCGTATCTAGCTCTCGAGAAGGGGATTCATGTAGTGGGGGAGCATTTCCACGATTGTCATCCCTCTCCCACATATCGAGGCGATGTTCGATACGCATGAGCCGCTCAAGGACCACATCCTGCATTGCCTTGATGTGCGTGAGCTGCTGGAGGACCAAGTCATGCTTTTGGAGAAGTTGGTCATGCCTCTGGATGGCCCGATCCTCATATTGACGCAAAAGGACCTCGACCCTGGGCATGGGTGGATCGCCCATCATAGGAAACTATAATTATAAAACCTAGTTAGATTATATATTATAAGATTCGAGGGTTTTATTTAAATAGAAAGAGGTACATACCTGACATCAACTGCTCTCCTGTCAAGTCAAGCTGAGAGATGGATGTCTGCTCGTGTGCTCCTTATTCGGAAGGCTCAACCGTGTGGCCTTGATACGTGAACTCATAACCTAATAACAAGGCAAACAAACCAGCAAAGTAATTACAATCACATTTAATAGCATCGACTAATCTATTGCAATAACATAAAATCTCATGAGATATATTCGTTCGCTGGATCGTATCAGATCTTGTCGGACTGATCGAATGATCTCAATCAATCGTCTTCTCAGTCGAATCTCCATCAGGACAAGGGATCTAAAATAAAAGTAAAGTAAAGTAATTATGATCTTCATATTTAGCATTATACTAAATTAACTTAAATTTTGAAAATTGTGATTAGTCTAACCTTATTGGCAGAACCAGTAATTCTTGTCCACACGCCTCCCAGAATGAGTTGGGCAGTTAATTACCCCAGCAAGTATTTGCAATATTTGGGATGCGGGCGAAATTAGCCCAGTACAACTATTGTCACTCCAAATGATCGGCCTCGATGTACGGGGAGCTAGCACACACCTGTAATTGACAATTTAATTCAATGATATTAACTAATTTGAAAATGAAAGTGAACATTGATAAGGTATTCACTTACCTCATCAAGTAGCTGGGTCCAGGCGACTGCGGGAGTGTGGCGAGCCACGTCTAGCCGCAACCTCAGCGTCTTTACACAGATGAGGATGTAGGGATGGGAAGTGATTGTACGTCCACCACTAATTAAAGATAAGATTAAAAACCATTGCAAATCAATATTTAAAGAGTCTAAAAAACATCGTTGATATACCAATGTAAATAATAATATTAAAACTTACCAACAATGACCAACAATAGTTGTACAAGTGTCTCTTCTTAGAGATAGGAGTGCACCATTATGCTCCACCCAATCGTTCCCCAGGGGAATGACTCTGCAGCCTTCAGATCGTCTAATATGCTCCATACATACAAGGGGATGGTTGCAAATGGCTCTCGGGTGAATATCCAGTGAGCTATGATGATGTCGTATGCCAGTCTAAGAGCGTCATCAACTAACAGCTGTCCCACTTCCATGTTCTGTCACCTCTCCAAGACCACATTCAGAGTAATTGGATTGATCCCAGTCAATTGAATGCTAGTAGAGGTGGCTGTCTATGTAGTTGGCCCCCAATATAGAACCACATCTCGCCGGGTCGCACACCCTCCAAAATGACCTCGCGTCTCAAGATATACAAGGCAGCCCGGGTGTAATAGGCTCCATGGCACTGGGGAAGATCCACCATGTATCCGACGGGCCCGTCCAAAAATGCTTTAGTGCCCCATGATGCCGTAGCAGGTTGACAGTATATCTGATGGTTGAATACTTAGCATGTGCGCTAAGCGTGTTCCCGGCAGGCACAACGGGATTATGTCGAAGCTGAAAGGCATGACAGGTGGGTCTATATCTCTATAGTAACGGAACAAAGGAAATAGTTGATTAAAAAATTATCGTACAGTTAAACTCGCTTTTTTTAGGGACTACAATAAATAAATTATGTTCCAAAATACTCATTGTAAATATGGTAAAAAAATATTTTCATATATCCTATACAGAAAAATTGTAAGATTGCTTTTCCCTTTAACACCAGACCTGCAAGTCTCGAGAGAGATGCTCTTAGCAAATTTTGGATTTACTAAGGAAGAAGTATTGTATAGCTTATCAAAGTTTCTGGAAAGGAGTGCCAGATAGGATTATCTATCTGCCTGTCTCCAATTTTGTCAAAGCCTTCCACAATAGGCTGTTCTTGTTGTGCGGTGTGTGACCATCATCAAGTATCAGAATACCAGGCATCTCAAGGAGGATTGTTCTGAACTTCTTTACCTGCTGCCCCTTCATACTTTCGCTAACAACTTCTCAAGGGAAGTTTTCATCTTGTAATTATAGCTCGACTATTGCTCTCCTCCTGACATTCATGAAAGTGCTTCCAACTTATCAATATAGTTTCAACCAAATTAAATTCTTTTTGTTGAAATGAGGAAAATAGTAACCTTATTAGCTCAGATACTGTTGAATGTTCCTTGATCTTAGTAACTTCTCCCCCGAAATCCGTAGAACTCATTTTTCAAATTTTTAATCCAATCCTCCACCAGAAGATTTGAAAATATAATGTATTTATAATGTAATTAATTCAAATTCTTAATTAATTATAATGTATTTATTAGTACAATGTCATTTATTTTTTAAAAAATATTAACTCTAAATTATAATGTTGAAAATATTAATTATCACTTTCGAATTAACAAATAATAATAATATTATTATTATTAATTAATTAATATATTATTTTGAGACTCAGCCAATAGTATTTCGAGATCCAACCAATATTATTTTGAGACTCAGCCAATAGTATTTCGAGATCCAACCAATATTATTTTGAGACAGCCATTATCGAGACACAAAAAACATTTTGAGACGCACACAAATTATATCAAGAGTTAAAGTTTCTAATCGTAAATTCGGCTTTTCGAGACACAATCATTACATTTCGAGGCACACCCAACCCATTTCGAGACTTGCAGTTTCTATTTCCTTAACCCAGAATTTCGAGACACGCCCAATCCATTTCGAGACTTACAATTACTATTTCCCTAACGCAGAATTTTATGACCCATTACATTTAGTGACACAAAGAAAATATTTGGAGACACTCCCAACTCATTTTGTGACTTACAGCTTCTAATTCCTTAACCCAGAATTTTGAGGCCCATTATATTTCGAGACACACAGATAACATTTTGAGAATTATATTTTCGATTAGGAAACCCAGTATTCACACTTATAAACATGCACAATCCAATACAGTTAATCCATACTTTCAACAAACTACAAAATCGAAGTTAGACAACACATGCATTCGGTGCATTTCAAGATTTTAAATAAAAATCATGCTTTCAAGAAACAAAAATACAATGTAATACCATGTAAAATAAAGCTTCGCATTTTGCGAACTACCAAAGCTTAACATTCTAGCATATTCAACACAAAATCAAGGTTCAAGTGTGAAAGGAAATCTACCGGGAATGTTGTGTTGACGACGACGAGGTGATCAACGAGATGTGGAGTCGTACCGGCGTTTGTTGTGAATGGGCACCATCGATGAGTATGTCGAAAAAGGAATGGAAGCTTCGGTTAGGAAGTGAAGAAGAAGAAGGGAAAGAAAATCAGAGTGGAAAAAGATTGGGGAGTTTTTCAGTAAAGAAGTGAAGATGAAGGTGGAAAGTTACGGTGAGAAAGGAGAAGGTGAGGAGTTGGGTCTCAAAATGGGAAGAAAATGAATGATTTGTGCCTTTTATCTCCATTTGGATAATGAGGCACGAAGGGTAAGGAAGTAAATTTTCATTTGTGGGATAATTTTTATTACCAAAAAATGTTAAAAAGTTGATTTGGATATAAAGTGAAATTGAGGCGATCCAAATGGATAGGATTGAAATGTTTTCCGAAAATGGATAAAATTAAAATACCTATTTCAATTTGGGAATTTCTTCATTTAGAAGCAAACAAAAATGTGTTGGTCTAATTTGATCTGACCCCACCATTATTGCAGGCTTGGGGCCAGCACCAATCCTTAATCCTTCCACCACTGGAAGTGGGGAGTGCGCTCAGCTGCTCTGTGAAACCCATCTCACGCTGTGCTCTTCACACTCTTGGGGCCCCAAAATCCAAGACCTTCACCCAAATCCCAACTTCTAACGGGGACGCCAGGATCAACCCTACCCTAATCAACTGCCAAAGCAGAACAATTTTCTGACACCTTATTGTTCCCAAGCTTTTTTGGACCGGACCGGACCAAGCGGTCCAACTGGTCAAACCGGGAACCGAAGACTTGACCGGTCCGGTTCAAGGATAAAAACCGTTTTTATTTAAAACCGGTGTAATTTATAAGAACCGTTTTGGACTGGCCGGTTCAACCGGTGAACCGGTGGACCGGCCGGTTAGATATCAAACAGGGCTGTTTCCATTCAAAAAATTTTAGGGACTAAATTGTTAAAATTAAAAAGTTAATACACTAAATTTACAAATAAATAAAAATATTTCTGATTAAATTCTGAGTTTCTAATTCTGACCAACTGACCCATCTTCTTTTCTTCGATTTTTCCCACATTTCTCTCACAGTTAGGGTTTCAATTCTTCCCGTTCAGACGGCGACAGCAGCTCTTCCGTGACAATAATTGTTCTCACTTCTCAGCTTGTCTTCTTCCCGTTCAAACGGCAGCACTTCAGACGGTAGGCTTCTCAGCAACCATGAAGGTTCTAATGGAAACAAGAACAGGGAGTTTCTTAGTTTGAAATAAGAAAGCTGGAAATTAAACTATCAAGAATCAATCTTTTCTTTCAAGAAATTCAAGAAGGCCCATTGGAATCTATCTTTCTTCCTCTCCTTATCCTCTACAAAAGGTAATTATTGTAACT
>JAOXNR010021512.1:0-25998 GCA_028571225.1 Parsonsia alboflavescens | reverse complement strand
TGCAATATTAAAATTAACTAAATTAAAGTTTTTTTTTTTAGCATGAGTGCAAGTCAAAATGAAACATTTAATTCGAGACGAAGGGAGTATATATTTAAAGTACAAACCACAAAATTAACAAAGGGTTCAAGAAATTCGAAATCTTATAATTTTAAGCAGCCACCTATTTTTGTTTAAAATTTAGATATTAATGAAATAATTATTTTAGATCCAATGAAAATAACCTTTTATATTCAATGAATATAACTTTTATGTTTGATGTACATAATCTTTCATATTTTATTAAAATAGAAAAAAATTTATTCATTTCTCTTAAATTATTACAGTAAAAAATTTATTTATGTTTAGTGAACATATTTTCACATAATTAATAGGCTACATGTTTTTTGAAAACCTAATTAATTTATAATTATTTATGTTTAGTGAACATATTTTCTCATAATTAATTATTTCTAGCTGTCAAGGTGGTTTTGTGAAAGGACATGACATTACAGTTAACATCGAAGATGGTCCAATCTTTAAATGAACGTTGTAGGGGAAGTAATTTAATTATTAAATTGGATATGCTGAAGGCTTTCGATAGAGTTTCTTGGCCTTTTCTTATGGAGTTGCAACATAAGTTTGGCTTCAGTGAGCATATCTGCCCACAGTCTTATTTGGAATTGTCCAGCCTATAATAAATTTTCATCATCATAAATGGTATCTGTGGTTTTTTCAACTCTATTATTGGGTTCAACAAGAGGATTCACTGTCTCCCACTTTGTATATAATTGCAGCCAAGGTTTTATCTAAGGGCCTGGATAGGATGTTAATTGAGGGGTCTCTATCTGAGTTTGTTACTAACAGGAGAGGGCTTCCAATATCACATTTGAGCTTTGCAGATGATGTGATTATTTTCAGAATAGCTCCTAAACGTAATTTGAAGTCATTAATTAGTGCACTATTTGATATTTTATGGGGATGTCTATTGCAAAAAATATCAATTTTCATAAAAGTGCCTACCATGTCTCATCTTCCACTCCGATACAGAGAAATTTGATGATTCATAGAGTTACGGGTTTTGTTAGAAGAGAGATGCATATAATTTATTAAGGATGCCCAGTTTTTTGCAGGGAGTTCCATTTTTGGAATTTAATTCAGAAGCTGGTTGACAGAACTTCTGGATGGCAAAGGAAATTATTGTCTATGGGTGGAAATCACATAACAAATGCTTATTTGAGGCGTGTACGGATTCACCTATGCAGACAGATTGGGCAATTAAATCGCAGCTATTAGAGGTGGCTAAAGCAGTACACAATTTAGATCACTTGCAGTCTGCTTTAGGAGCAGATTTTCAGCCAATTCCAGGAGTTGGAGAGACACAGATTGTGAAATGGAAGACGGATAGCGGCCAAACAGACATCATTCTCAATGTCGATGGTGCATCCCGAGGAAATCCAGGTGACAGTGCTGTAGGAGGGCTTATAAGGGTTTTGATGATGGAACTTTTATTGTAGGATATTGATAACTCTATTCTATAGAGTTATTTTGTGTCTATTTTTGTTTAGTTTTGTAGTCTTTCTGTGTAGATTTAGTTAGTTTAGGAATAAGATTTGTTATTCTGGTTAAGTGTAAGTTTATTTACTTTTCATCTTATTTTGGTGTTTTTGTGTCTTTATTAGGTAATCTCTTCAATGGATGAAATCATGTATCAAGGAAAACATTATAGAGAAGATTAGAAGCAATTTCGCAGTCAAAAAGTGCCTAAAAAATTGATGACAATTTCTGAAAATAATACATTTTTGCCAAGGCACAGTGGTTTCTGCCTAGTAAAGTGGAAAAGTAAACTGGTCAAAGTGATGATTTTTGTCAGATTAGTCAAAATTATTATTTTATTAATGCTTTCCTAAATATTTATGGAGTGAGTGCAGTTAATGGAAGAGAAAGGAATGTCTGAAGGAGGGAAAAAAGAGAAAGAATGGCAGTTTAAGAATTCAAAAAGGAGAAAAAAGGGGATAACAGAGAGGAAAAAGGAAAAAACTGCTAGTATCATCAGAGAAGATCTGTACAGAAAGACAGGGAACAATGCCGGACACTAAAGGAGAATTCAAGAGAAGATTTTCTGACTTAGAATTTCCTTTTCTTTAATCGCTTTTTAATTCTTGTATCAATATTATGATCAGTCTTTATTACTCTTTTGTGATTAATTTTATGAATATGTTGAATTAAGTATTTTCCTAGGGCATTGGTGGAACCCTTTGTTAGAGTTACTTGAGTTGTTAAAGTTTAATTATTTATGCAATTATGATTATTTATATCAATTTGTGTTTAGCGCTCTTTATAGCGTGATCAACTATGAACTGATCTATTAATTTTGATGAACCTTGGGAAATTGAGCCTAAATTAGACTAAATTGATATAAATTACGATTAACCGGGATTGTTAATTTGTGTTTATGATAGGAATATATCTAAACACCATAGGTAACCAAATTAGGATTGGATTTTTAATGCAATTATTAATACTCCAATTTACCATATAAATATAGAAAATTGGTTTTAATAATTAGATTCACTATTGATTCAGGAAATTAATGACCAAGAATTCATCTCATTGGTTATTTGCATTTGAATTATCCTGTCTTCTCATTTAATTTAGTAGTTTAGGTAAAAATCCAGTAAAACTTACCATTTTATTTCTCTACTTGAATTAGGAATTTGTAATCCTATTAGATAATTTAATTATTTAAGTTAAATTCTCGATGCAACGATAATTTTTACTACTTGAACGTTACGTGCACTTGCATGTCTAAATTCCACGACAGATATGCCGAGTTAATTGGTGTTGCAACTAACATGAGAGCTGAAATGATTCAAATTGACACAAAGTGACTTTCAGATTTTGGTTGATATGATTCAAAAGGTGGTAAGGCAAACTGATGCAGGGTGTCAGAAATCTCATGAGCAAAGGGGACTTTCAGCTTCTTCACATCTATTGAGAAGGGAACCAATTGGCAGATTTTTGGGTAATTTTTCTCTTGATAGACAGGGTATGCGTTTCTTTGAAAATATTCATTCTTTGCCACAGTTTGCTAGGGGCATTCTGCGTATGGATTGAATAGATTATCCCTCTATACGTTAAGGGTCACATATTATGCGAATTGATATTTTTTTGGCTGAAGACATGTTTATTTCCAATCGTTATTCTAGTAACTTATGATTAATTAATAGCTATATAGGAGAGTCATATCTTATCTTAATAGTCTTTTGTAAGTCTATAAAGAAAGATTTTTAAAAATCTTATAGTCACAAAAAAAGTCAAAACTTTTTCTTGATATTTTATTTTTAGAAAAGTCATTAAAATCTTTTTTCTTTTCAAAATGAGTTAAAATACTTCAATATTTACTATAAAAGATGCCAGTGCATTGCATGGGCATTTTACCTAGTTTTGAAATATAATAGATCAAAAACACTAACATATAGTATAATTAATTTATAAATTAATTTTAATATCAATAATAAATTATGATTAAAATTTATTTAAACTTATCTAATAATTTTAATGATTCACTTAATTAAATTAAATTACTTTTTAAAATGACATGAACTAATACCGACACCGACTTAGCGGGTGGTTCACTTCAACCGCCACCAAGTAGTACATTGGCGGCAATCTTCACAAAAAAATTTAGGAATTTGTGTAATTATGAGATTGTAAAATATCTTGATTATAAATTGACATATGATGGATAATTGGTGTAATGGCTATCCTCTTAAGCCTAATCTCACTAAATTCCGATAGGCATGTTAGATTTCTTTTACCGTATCGGATTTACTTTATCGAAGGGAGAGTGGCTAAAGCAGGATCATGTACAAAGATGAGAAAAATTTAGGATTTCAAAACTACAAAATCACAGCTTGCTATATAACCAGAGAAAATAGTGGAGTACATCAAGATCAAAAATATGTCCTTAACAAGATCCCCAAATATAAACATGATGTAAGCGTCCATTATATACAATCCATCCAAAAATATAGCAAAATTCACAATCGAAAAAGTCCACTAGAAATTCCATTCTACTGCATTCTATTTGCAAAAGAACATATGGACATACAAATCATCTACCAATTTCCTGGTTCCTTCTCATAGTCTATAAAAGAAAGAAATTGACACAACTACGTGAGCTAAAAGCTCAGTGAGTAATCCTTGTCATGACAGAGAATAATAAAAATATCAAATACATATTCGGATCAGAAAACAAGAGCTCAAAACTTCAAACCATTTAAGTTTGGAAGAAAAAAAGTAATTTTCATCGGTTAAGATAAGATCCAGACAATTCAAACATTTCATATACATGACCAAGTCATGTAAAACACTTGCCTCACTCCATATAAGTGATCATGATTTTCTACCGCACTTCCGAACAAGTATAGATGTGATTCTTCCCCAAGTAACATCGAGGTCATTCAATGACACGCCTCACCATGCCATACCTCTTGGCACAAATATACTAGTTCACCTTTTTAGATTTTGCAGAGTCTCTCCCCAAGGCCATCAGCCCAATGCTTTCTCGATCCCTGTTGATGCTCAACGCTAACCCACTGGCTAGTAAAGAGATTCTTTAGTTAGGTATTTGTCCATATCAAGTGAGGATGGGGTCACTAATAAGATTACCGTATCTAATTAGTGTCCGTTTCCCCTACCTAATAGATTCCATAACCTAGTTTCCATGTCGGAGTCATCCTAGACATGACCCGATTCCATATCGAAGGCTCCCGAGGAACATTAATTATTGAATTCAAAAGGTATTGAATAAATCCTTTCGTTTGATTGAGCTCTTTTCCTAATGTGAGTTTGACTTGTTTGAAATAGGGCTAAGAAGTCCATATAACGTTCAAAAAGTTCAAATCTCGAAAATGGAGACATACATAAATATAATTTTTTTTATGTTGGATTTATAACCTTAAAATCCATCCTTTTTAAGTAAAGGTTTCACAACGATCCAAAGGATGTTTTTATAAATCGAGATTACTTCAAAAGCTGGAGGAGCTTAAGCTTGGGATTTAAATTTATGCCTTCAAGGGATTTATAATATCCTTGAGAATATTTTGCACAAGATCTTTATAGTCATAAAGATACTTTCATATAAATGGAAGGTTTCTAGTCAAATAAGTAGGAAATTGGGTTTCAAGGAAATTCCTTCCTAAAATTTGAAGTTTAAGTATAATTAGTCTTTTGGAATGTATACCTATATAAATATATACAAAAGGTTTGAGAATTTAACTTTAAATATATAAATTCATATAAATAAGTTATAAAAACTTAAGAAAATTTATCTTAACATTTTCATATAAAATATATTATCAAATTTGAAGTTCATAACATAAATTACGTATAAGAAAATTATTTTTATAACTTTTAAGTTACAATGGATAGCTTTGGTTCAAAACTTGTTTCACTACTAGAAACGCTATATTTTTCCACGGAAAAAATCCATAGGAAACAAGCAAAATCCTTGAAAAATACATGTTTTACATAGATTTTTCCATGGATTCAATCCTGGGTATAAACCCCATGTCAAACTTAAAATTGCCACTGTCAATGTCTTTGGAAACAATTTTCCACAGATTATCTATGAATTTTCTACAAATCATAATATGAATAAATTTGAATTTAAATATTCCATATTTTACACGGATAAATCTTTCCTTGGAAAATTTTTTTCACAAAACTTTCTATGGTGATTTTTCTACGATAAGATATTCGGTGGAAAATTCATTGAATATATTCTAATTTAAAAAGATTTAATTTTCAACGAACAGTGTTCACTCCGTGGAAAAATAATTCTATTTTTAACAAAAAGGAGTTTTGTCCCTGAAAAATAAATTATAGTTTTCAACGAAATATTATTGTACCCATGGAAAACTTTCAAACTAAAAATAATATTTATTTATTCCTAATTAATCCTCCACAATATACATTTAATACTATATTGCAATATAGGAAAAACGTAGCTAGCAGTTCCATTTATCAACCATTCATACAATAAACCATTCACAAATTCAAAATATTACAATATCATCCATCTTTATATAGCCATCCAAATATCAAAAATACTAACCAAGATAAGTCATCAGCTAAAATTAGTTAGCTAAAATACATCCTCTAAAATAGCTTAAACACGTCATCTAAACTAAGAAAACATGTCTACAAGTTACCAAATTTTTCATTCATCCTGTGTTACATTTTAGTATAACAACCATGCTATTTTGTTGCACCTTCATATCATTGAGTTCTACTTGGAGAGCAGCATTCTCTTCTCTTATCTTTTCATTTTCTTCCCTGAGTCTCGCATTGTCTTTCCTCCGATATTGAATTTTTTTGCCGCAACTTTGAAAAATCTTCTTGCAATTGATGATCCTTGTGTTGAGGATAAGAAAAAATTAACATATGGATTAGAAAATGAAGAAGAAAGAGTGAGACATAAAATTTGTGCATAGGCTGTTTAGCAGAATAACAAGCTTTAGATTCAAACATGATGAGATTCAATATCTCATTTCTTTTCATCCCAAAACGAAATAGAAAATATCCAAAATGCCACAGCAAATATGGTAAATGCAGCAATATATAAACTGTCCCAAATGCACACGAGCAATGTATTAAACAAGAATGTAATACATCACTAACAAAAATAGAAAAATAAAAAAGAAGATATATTTTCAAGAGACGCAAACACATTTATTTAGTAATTAAAATTCATTTAAAGTTGGCTGAGATGGACAAAATTTAAATACATAAGTCGAAGTAAATTCTCAAGGTCAGGAAAAAAGGAACAGATAATCACTTAATCTTCACTGTGTTCGCATCCTTTAAAAGAAGTACAGGCTCCAGTGGTAGTAAATAATATTCCTTTTCTCAATTTGGTTTCAATGTTAAGGTGAAGTGTTTTTAAAAAGAATAACTTCTAACATCCCAATTCAAAAAGAAAATTTTATTACTCTCAGAGTTCCACTTTTTTATTCTAATTCTGTTGACCTGATGCAGAGAAAAGCATTGGATAAATGGTGAACACCAATTTGACCATAAATTCTGGAATTTCAGCAGTATAAAATGTTTCTATTATGAGCTAAATTCACTTGCACCAAGTAGAACAGGGCATTTATGCAACTTTTTCCAAGATTTTTGCTGCATTGGAATTGAGCCTTAATTTGGTGTTCTGCCTTTCAATTGTGCGATCAGAGTAGATTTTGTTTCTTAAATGTGAATAAACTAGAGAAATCCTTGTTGTTTTTAAAGCTAAATGTGAAAAAGCTTGAGATATATAGAATCATAGATGCTTCTGATTCAGTCTCTAACTCAACTAATTATGCCATTACAGAGTTCTTTTAGACAAGACTAACCCTATCCATGGATACATGCCACTAACTAATCATACTTTCCTGACATTTAAGTGTAAAGGGAAACAACAACAAAGAAGCTGCCAAATCTAAATCACTACATGTATGGCAATGCAGCTGCAAAATTATGTCAGATTTCAACCCATTTTAGGTTCGGTAAATCACTTCTATGTAGAATTCAGCTAAGGACAGGGAATCTGAAATGAACATTTAACACTGTGTTTTCATATGTCAGTTAATTCAGTAATATTTTCTATTTGACAACTTTAATTCTACGATTTCTTTATGTCTGAGTTACATATTTAAGCAGAGCAAAAGCATTACCATATCCACTCCAACGTCAAGAACAAGAAGTGAAAAAGGACTGGGATACTCCATTAACAATTCATCTTTACTTGGTCTTCCCTGAGAGGTTTCTATTTGACAACTTTAATTCTACGATTTCTTTATGTCTGAGTTACATATTTAAGCAGAGTAAAAGCATTACCATACCCACTCCAACGTCAACAACAAGAAGTGAAAAAGGACTGGGATACTCCATTAACAATTCATCTTCACTTGGTCTTCCCCAAGAGGACTTCTGAAATAAACCATAAATTTGTCAATAATCCGAAAAAAATATATTATTTGGTCAAACATAAGCTAAAGAAACCTACCTTTTCCATAAAGCTAGAAACCAAGTGATGAGCAGAACTGGTTCTGAGGCAACTCACCCGTACCCCAAACCTTAAAGTATCCATACTGCCTCACATCAATCACAGGAGCATTGCTTCCGTAGGCTTTTTCCTTCACATCGGTGGGCAAAAGCGACCAGAGCTTCTCGACATCAACGATGGGGCAATAGAATTTGTTTCAAAGCTTGTGGAAATACCTCATACCAACCATACCGAAATAACCAGGACGGTACTTGTCAAACAGGATCCTGTGGTGGTGCTTAACTCCGGCATTACGACAACCTCCTGGATGCTACCTGTGCTACCCGATACGGCCGTGCCCAGCACTGACGTGACCTCTCTTCCTTATGTTCTTCTTGAAGCAGGTAGTCATTTTTTTCGGTTGGAGAGACGGGATTTGGGTTAGGGTTTTGGAGGTGGCAGCGGCTGAAGAGCATACGCCAGAGCTTCATATTTAGGGAAAAATAAATTTGGGGATCTTTGATTTGAAATTAGGAGAGAGGAACGAAGAGCTGAACATGGAGAGAAGCTTTTGAAGGATTAGGAATTTAGGGTCAACTATTTGTATTCTTTTTCATTTTATTAAATTTAATAAAATGCCTAAGAATTATTTTAGTGCAGTATGAATTATTTTAGTGCAGTATGAATAAATTTAATTCATAAAAATAGAAAATTTAGTTCAACTTAATTGTATGAATAATTGTAATATTAAATAATATTTACAATGAATATAATATCTTTAATTTATTATCAATATTTAAAAACTACTTTACACTTTATTTTATGGTGTATTAATGAATACTAAATTTAATATTTACCACAAAATCAAAAATGCAGATACCTTCGGTGGAAATTAGAAATATTCAAGTTTTTCCCAGACAAAGCCAATTCGTGGAAATTTGCTACGGATAAATCAAGGATCGTTAAAACTTTTCAAGATAAACATACTTTCTGTGAAAAAAAGTAATTCAACAATTTATAGATGTAATTATATTTTTTTCAGAGATAAAGTTTTCAATAGCAAGTTGATACGGTCAAGTGAAAGCCGTGGCAAACTTCCACAAAAAAGTCATAATCCATGGCAAACTTGCTACGACCCATGATAATCGAGGCAAACTTCCATGGAAAATGATTCTCACCAATATTAAATGTAAATTAAATTATTCTCTTTTCCACGGATGAAAACAAACCGTGGAAAGTATTTTCCATAGATTCGTAGATAAATTTCTACAGAAAGATATTGTTCGTTGAAAAGTTTTATAATACTGTGTTCCGTAGAAAGTCCATAGAAACTTTTCACAAATTTAAGTATTCTGTAGGAAAATTTTCCTTGATTTTGGTGCGGTTGAAAACATCCGTGTTTCCAATGATCATTTGATCATTTGATTTCTAGTAGTGTGATTTCTAGTAGTGTTTCCAATGACCATTTGATCATTTGATTTCTAGTAGTGTGATTTCTAGGAGTGTTTCCAATGATCATTTGATCAAATAAGAGTTATCTATGAATACACATATGTCTCAAATGCTTGCAAGACACATAATTTATAATACAATTCAAAATTTAGGAGAAATTTAAAATTTGGTCAGCTTTGGCGCTCTTCTTCAAATTTGGTACTTTTAATCCAAATGAAGAAATTCATTGTTATAACTACACTCATCATATTTCCAAAAGCTCAATTTAGGTTCCAAAATCCTCAAATTCATATTTCCCATATCAAAACATAGCATTTACAATAAACTCTAATTAAAATCATAAAAGCAATTCATGGATCACATAAATAGATAGGTTAACGATATGGTTAACATGAGCTTTTCAAATAACATCAAGGCATGAATTTCATCAAAGTATTAATTAATCAAGACTCAAGCCAAATTGATGTCCAATTTTCAGCCATAAAATCAGTCTGCCCTCCTCTATTTCACAAGAGATTTCATTCAACCAACTCGACAATTCATCAAACGAACTACATTTAAATAATTCAAACTCATCCTCCTCAATCGATAATAAAATTGAGCTTAAATAAAAATTTTATTGTAACCCTAACATGAAAGAATTACTCACCAAAATGAGAAATTTAATCTAGGAAATGGGACTGGAATGAAGCTTCAATTGCAAGACTCCTTAATTGCAAGGCACCAAAACTCCAGATTTTCTTCTTCTCCTTGGTTTTTTCCGACTTTAAGTATGAGAGGAAGGGGCTGCATGAGGGAGGGTTCTGCTGGTGTGATTCAATGGTGGCAATTGATTTTGCACCACCTGTTTGACTTTCTCTCTCTCTTTTTAATAAATAAAACAAAATGGAGAGAGATGGCAGATCCTTGAAGGTCAAGGATCTCTGCCAATTAATATATAAATATATATATATATATATATATATATATATTTATATTTATGGTATTTAGGTGGATAGTTGAGATGATTGTCATGGCATTTTGGTCAAATTGACAATAACTTTGGACCCAAAATTTCAACTGATTCCTCAAGTGATTTTTAAAATATAATTGATCCATATTATTTTACTAAGATGGTGCTTTCCATTGATATAAATTTCGAACTAATCGGACAAAAATTGGTCACTCAAATCTATATCCTAAGATTAGAGACCAAATTGCCCAAAATCCTTAAATTCGAATTTCTAACCAAAATTTTTCAAAAATCCAAACCCTACTTAATTAAATCATGTGTTGAGGTGATTAAATCACATGTGTAACAATTTTTCTTTTTCTTCTAAGTTTGTAGGTCTCCAAATAAATTACAGACCGCAGATTTGATCCTTTTTATCATTTTCTGGTAAAAAAACACCGGAGCCACTACTCTGAACTTTGTACTCAATTTATTTTAGGGGCATGATCGGCAGTTCGCTTTGATTATTGTTTAACTACCGAAACCAACCATGAGGATACGTAAGTTACAATTGTCGTTTCATATAAATAGTTTCCATTCCCACACTCTTTAACCCCTCCACTGAACTTAAATAAATTGCCCTGTTTCTGTTCTGATGGCCAAATTATTGTCTTATAAAGTGGCATAACATGTGTATGATAATGTTCCCAATGCTTTATCGTCTTAGTGCATGTTGACACCAAGTTTTACTTTTGTTTTCAGATAATTTATTTTGTTCAATGTTCATACTCAATAAAACCAGTCCTAGTGTGACTTATAAAAACAAAAAGAAAAGAAAAAAAGCTTCATGTTGTTGGTGGGTAAGTGGGTGATTTGGACATAATATAAAAAATTGTTTTTAATTATTGTGCTTTCTTATAAAATAGTTTTATTTTTAAAGTTCAGACGACATTTTTTTCCTACTAATCTATAAGTATTTTTTACCCCCTCACTATTTATAACTCGTAACCTCTTTGTAAAAATTAAGAAAATGTTTTTTTTCCCCTTGATATCTTTATTAGAGAGAAGAAAGAGATATATAGGTAATATAATAAAAAATTTTAAAAAATATCTAATAAGAAAAATTAGACTTGCCCAATTTCATCGAGTGATATGAAAAAAATTTCTACCATGTTTTGCCACTGGTTAGGCGTAGCTTGGGATGCCAATACCCAAAGGATGGTGGCTTTGAATGTTTCCGGCTTCGGTCTAGTCGGAACCATTTCCCCCCACTTGGGAAACCTCACATTCTTGACTTCACTTGACATTAACTATAACAATTTTTATGGCTTCCTCCCTAGCGATTGAGCTTCTTTTCGCAGCTTGAGATTGCTCAATACTGCATACAATCACAGAAACTTGACCGGAGACCTGTCGGCATGGTTAGGATCCTTTCCAGATCTTTAGCACCTCCTGCTCACAAGAAATGGTTTCACAGGTAAATTTCCTCCATCACTGTGCAATATCTCAAAGTCGGAGACATTGGATATGTTAGGTAATTCTCTGGAGGGCAACATCCCACTTTACATTGGGAATCTTTCAAGCTTGAGGACATTGGTCTTTGCAGTGATCTTAGGGGTGAGCAACGGGTCGGTTAACCGCCCGACCCGACCTCAAATGGATTGAGATGGGTTGGGTTTTTTGATTAATGGATTAGTTTGAAACCGAATCGATTTATAGTTGGGTTCGGTTCGGTTGGATTTTATGATTGAAAAAAAACCATCGGTTAATCGACGGTTTTTTACTATTACAGGTGTAAATCATTACAATATGCTGTATTAGTGCTGTGGCAGGAATGCCTGATTTTTGTTTAGGTGGTCCTGGTTCGACCCCCACAAGTACCATTTTGAATTTTTTTTATTTTTATTTTTCTTCTAAAAACTATTCTTTTCGTTCAACTACCGCTTTCTTCTCAGCACCAATACATTTTTTTCTCCAGTATTTGTAATTTGTATTTGCATTTTTTGAGATAATAATTCTTTAATTTTAATTGTTCTTCTAATTTTTAATATTTCATCTTAATTTTTTTCAGTTTTATTGTTAGATTATGAAATTAATCTTTTTTCCCCACACGGTGCAATTTTGATTTTTTTTTTCTTTTGAAATTATTCTTTTCTTTCAATTACCGTTTTCTTCTCAACACTAATACAATTTTTTCCCCATTATTTGTAATTTGTATTTGCATTTTATGAGATAATAAATGTTTTTTTAATTCTTTTAATTTTAATTTTAGTTTTTCTTCTAACTCTTAATATTTCATCTTAATTTTTTCCATTTTTGTTGATAGATAATGAATTTAACCTTTTTTTCCAAAATTTTTTACAATTTTTATTTTTCCTCTGAAATTATCCCATTTTTTTTAACCTGGATAAATAATACTATTTATGGCTTGTTTAAAGAGTATTAAGGCATTGCAATTCCCCAAAGTTATTTTTTGTAAACTATTTGGAGATTAGACCATTCAGAGTTATTTTTTATATAATTATTGCAAGTTTTTGTTATAGTTTGAAGTTTGAGACATTTGGATTTTAGTTCATCTAGACGTTGGGTAATTTAGGTTATCTATTGGATAACCGAATAAAAACCGAAATCGAACATGAAAAACTGAAACCGAACATGAAAAACCGAAACCGAACCAACTATAGGTAGGGTTGATTTTGGATTTTCTCCTTTGGGAAAAAAAAACTGAAAAAACCGACTTTAAAAACCGAAACCGATCCAAGCTCACCCCAAAGTGATCTGGAACTCTTGGGCATCGCAAACAATAAAATTGGTGGTGGCATTCCAAGAGAAGTTGGGTACCTATCAAAACTCCGTTATCTGGTTCTTGGAGGAAACTTCCTCGGAGGTAATTAATATAAATTTCATCTGCTCCAAAAGCTTAATTTCATAGAGACGAGAGGGGGTTTTAGATCTTTTTAATTTCACACAAGGCGAACCAAGTGAATTGAAATTTTTGCTTCAGCTATGACCCAGTCCTCCCTTTTCGGGAAATTAAAGTTGAATTCAATTCTCCTGATCTTTCTTCCATTTTTTTTTTTTAAAATCATTTTCTAACTCCACCCCCCATTACATCCTCCATAGAACACCCCCTAACACCCCACAAAACCCCACACTTCACTTTTTCGTTCTTCTGTTTTTTATCCCTTGTATTTTATCCTTTTTCTTTTTTCTTTTTGATTTTTTTAATTGTTTCATTACATTATTTTGAAAATTCATTTCATTTAGCTCATCTGTGTAGTATATTTTTATACTCTATAGCAAATAAAGAAAATTATCATTTTTTTACTTTTTTTTTTAATCTTTTGAGATTAAAAAAAATTTCAAATAGAAAAACGAAATAAAATGAAAGGAAATGGAAAAAACTGGGGGGAAAGGACAAAACCAAAACAAAATTAGCCGGCTTGCAGCTCTCAACCAAAGACGCGAATGGAAAGGTACCCCCAAAGCTAGTTGTTACAAGGAATCAACGGACCCATTAACGACTATCACTTGAAGATGGTAATTTAGGTACCAACGACCTCTAAGCTCGCTGGGCCTAAAGGAGGGTAATGATTTGCAGAATGAATATGACCCGGATAAGACAATATGATCTGGATGAAAGTCAACCCAAATGAACCAAAGGCCCCATGCCCTCAATACTTGAAAGTCAAACTCACTAAGTCAACGAGGAAAGGTGGGCAGTGACCTGCTACCACTTATCTCTCAGGTCATCGACCTAAAGGTTTCCGACCTCCCGAATGAACTCGAGAGAGGTACAATCAGAGCTCGACCCACAAGCTAGTGACTCTCAACTCGTCTCATAAATCTTCCATGCCACAACCAACGGTGTGCTACTCCTAATCACTCCATGAGCCAGGGATCACTCGGTGCGATCTCACTAAAAGAGATGTTTGATACATTTAGCATTCACGAGAAGGTCGCAAAGTTGGTCTGAAGGACTGTTGGTAAGCTCGTGGCTGTCAAACAGAGATGTGAATGGTAAGATCTCTCGTTCCAAGAAAACTCCATGATTCTAGGAACAATTGGTGGGATTCAATAGAATCCCACAATTATCCTAATTGCCTATAGTTAAGTAATGTGGAGCTCCAATTCAGGAGGTAACAGACTTTCTCTTTTTCACTACTTAATCAAAAACGTACAATGGGTTTAAGGATAGAGAACTAAGGCACTCTGAACACGACAGTTTTCAAATAACAATCTTTACCTTCAATTATCTCTCAGAATACTAACTTAGGCATTAGAGCTCTTTCTCGGGCGACAACCCCTCGGGTGACCGTTTCTCTCATTTTTTCAAGTTGCTGACCACGGAGCTCCATCGGGATTTGTAGGATGACCCAGTACTCACTTCTGAGCCACATCAACAAGAATTCCTATATTTAAGCAATGGGTAAAAAAGTAATCGGTAAGAACCGAACAATCCCATATATTTGTTTGGGCACGACCACCAATTAATCATTGAAATTATATGGTTTTATCATTAAAAAAAATCGATAACTCAATTTTCAATTGTATTAAATTGAGTGTATAACTTTGTGAAATTGACAAATTGTCATTATATTGTCAAATTTACAAAGTTAAATAACTATTGTCAAATGTGTAAAGTTAAATGAGACCATTTAAAAGTTGAGTTATCAAAATTGAGGGGGAAAATCTTTTCTGTCAATGGTAGAAAATTTATCATTCTGCCTATTTATTTGCATCAACCATCGAGTAGAATTGTCAAATTTGTAAGTTCGTATTTGGTTTGACTTTTATGGTTCGAATTTTTTTAAAAGATTCAAATTACAAAAATACCCTTATAATTTATAATATTTTCGAAATGACCTAATTTGTTAAAATCCAAACAATAATCATAAAATCCCTTTTAGAATTGTGCAGTCCACAGTGAACGAATGAGAAAAAAAACCAACAAACAATCTTCATTGTCGGAAAATTCATTCACACAGTGAACGAAAAATAAAAAAGAAAAAAAACATGAAAAAGGAATAGAGACCGGTGAAAAGGGTCCATGAGAAAACAATAGAAGAGAGGCAGAAGAAACTAAATACTAAGTCTCGTTCAACGAGAGCAGTGGGAGACAATGCCGTAAATTGCATTAGGAAATTGTTGCCTGGTCGAAAAACAAAACTCATCACACATGGAAACATGTTCTCACCTTGCTTCTTTGAAAGATTTATTCGATGTACTTGATTAGGCTTTTGCAAATAGGACCTTGGCTTGAAGACGATATCCGTGTCTGCATGAGAGGGACGTGGGGAGAAGAGAAGGAGGAGGGAACAGGCGTGAATGAAAATAAGAGATTAAGAGTACGAAAAAGAAAAGAAAAGAAAAAAGAAAAAAAACCAAAGGTTGGAAAAATAAAACGTCCTTAGTTGTTTTCAACTTTTGGGTATATATTTCAATATTTTCTGATAATTGGATATGGTCTAGATTTGACCAAATGTGTTTTCAGCTTTTAGTTTTTGAAAACTGAGCTTTTGCTCTTGTCCAAATGGAGCCTTTTTATTTGTCAAAAGATGAACAAATTATTAAGGAAATGTTGAATAGGCTGTTCAAAAATATAAAAAGTTTCAAAAAAAATTTATTTTATATAATTATAGGATATTTTATTTAATAAACGTATCTATGTTATCTTAAAATTATTATTTTCCATCACATTTTACTTTTTATTAGTTAATTAACTTTTCGATGGTGTTTCTATATATATATTACCCTCATTAATGACAAACTCATGAAATAGTATGCAAATTTTTGAAAAGGTGATTAGAGAACATTTTGTGAGGAAAAAAAATATATTACCTTGATTTTTGTAAAATGATATTTAGTGACTTATATTTGATGGTGAGGGGTGCCTTAGATTGAGTGTTAAAATATTCAAAGATGGTCAAATCTTCGAAGGATTGAATAATTTTAGTAGTAGCTAAATAGATCGATTTGTGATTTCTGAATGAATTCAACTTAATAATAATAATAAAAAAAAATGTTGCTTAAATAAAAAAAGATGTTGCTTAAAGATGAGCCGTGTATTCCTTAAATAAATTTAAGTTCATCGGACGTCCTGCACTTGATGCCAAGAAAAGTTATGGGAATGCAAAACAGCAAAAGGATAAGGTTTTGTCAACATATAGATTTGAATTAGTGTTTGTCCTAACTTGAATGAACGAGAGCTTCCATACGCAAGTTAAGAATCAACAACACAACAGCAGCCACACCTCTCCCATTGACCATCGAAAGTGAGTGTGAAGAAAATTAGGGTACGAATTTTCTATTATATATTTGTGTGTCACTTTTCAGTTATATTAATAAAATATTAATAAAAATCTTATTCATAACCTTTAATTATTTATCTTTTTAATATACTTTATATACTAAAATCCAAAAAGATTAATTAAACCCTAGAAGAACTTGATCTTTTAGGTAAATTTATTAAATTCTATGGATATAACATAAAATGACACAAAATTATGTAACCTGAGATCTTGAGTAAGAAATTTTTTCTTTTTTTTGAGTGAAATTAGCTCAAAAATTATTGGGAAATTAGCCAATTTCGACCTTAAAGTTTGATCTTAAAATCAGTTTCATTCTTAAAGATTTTTTTTCTACCTTTATTGTTCCAAAACATTTTACGATCTATCATTATGGGGTCTCCATACATCCTTGTCATCAAGTGCCCATTAGTCGGGGTAAAATAAACTTCTAATATATGAAAATTAATCAATTTCATCCCTAAAGTTTGATCCGAAAAACCAATTTCATCCTTAAAAGTTTCTTTCGTATCTTTATTGTCCTAAAACATTTTACGATCTACCATTATGGAGTCTCCCTCTATTTTAACCATTACTTTATGAACAGCATGCCGTTAGTCAGAGGCAAAACAAAACCTTTAACTTGTTTCCTCCCAAAATCAAAATCACCTTTTGACATTTAATTATTTGAACATTTCATCAAACACTTTTTTAGAGTTGAATACATCTCCAATATCCCAAAACCCAACTAAATTCATCAGTCTTCTTATTCTCCCTATATGATTGATGACGGTAGGTATATCTTTAACTCCGGAAGGTCTCCAAATAGCACATTCTACACTCATGGAAGATTTTGTTGGACTCTTTAGCGAGGCGGAAGCATTCATTGTGGAAAGAAAAATTTCACAGTATGGGGAAGTACTAAGAGTACCATTAGATGGATACATGATACATCGAGATGTGTATGAGAGTAAAAGAACCATTGAGCAACTTTGTGATTTAGAACCTCTTAATGTAGGAAGTTATGTTTTACTCTCAAATTGGTATGCACATCGTGAAAAATGGGATTGGTGAATAAAGTGAGAGAAACAATTTAAGATATGGATCTGAAAGAAAAAAAAAAACTTATAACTAGATTGAGTTAAAAAGAAAAAAAAAACAAGATTTATGTTTCTAGGACAAGAGATAAATCTCACTCACGATTCGAATGTATATACATACAGAGTTACAGAGGTGGATGAAGGAAATAGAAGAACAAGAAGATCCTACGATCATAACAAATTTTAGCCTCCATGATGTTGATGAAGAGGGGGAATGCGCTCCCATTGGATATAGTGAACTGTTAGCGACCTTTAAATTGATTCATGTAATAGACGAAAGTACAATTCAAGTATCAAAAATCTTCATATTTGTTGCAGTTGCCATCATAAGTTCAAGTTCATTTGTAGAATGGTGGATAGAGAAATTATGATAAAGGATACGAGTTGTTTTCACAACTTCAAATATGGAAGTTGCTTTTGTGGAGATTGTTGTTAAATGACTGAGTCTTGATACTCTCATCTAAATTCCAGTATGATGTGTGTATTCTCAGTGTTTGATAAAATGTTTAAATGGGTTAAGTGACTAAAGGTGAGTCCGGTTTTGGGGGAAATGAGTTAAATGTATTTTTTACTCATGACTGAAGGCTTGTTGTTTTAGTAATCACAAGACAACGGTTAGAATGGACAGAGACTCCAAAATGACAGATTGTGAAATGTTTTGAGACAATAAAGGTAGGGAAAAAAAAACTTTAAGGATGAAATTGATATAATTTAGTGTCAAAGTTAAAGGATGAAATTGGCTAATTTCATGTCAAAAGTCTATTTTACCGTTGACTAACGGACACTTAATGGCAACGATGGATGGAGACCTATAATGGTAGATTGTAAAATGTTTTGGAACAATAAAGGCAGAAAAAAAATCTTTAAGGATGAAACTGATTTTAGAGTCAAACTTTAAGGTCGAAATTGGCTATTTTCCCAATATTATTTTAAACACTGAAAGGTGTAACTTTCTACCTTTTCGTTCTTGGGATAGAAATCTAAAAGATTAAAATAGAATAAACTAGAAAAATTCTAACACAACACTTCTTCCATTTTCATTTAGTTGTCATTTAGGAATGTATTATTGTTGTCAAAGTTTTGCTAGCTTAATGGTAAACAACTATACTTGAGACAGAGAAGACACCATAAGAGTGAGTGGGATGCCACTATAAATTCTTGAGGGGATATAACGAGGGTTAAGGGAGAGAGTGTGTATAAAAAAGAAAACGAAAAAGGAAGAGTAGGTGTCTTAATTAGTTGTCACTTGAAAATATCAACATAGAAAAAGAGAGAAGACAATAAGATACTCCCTCCGTCATTGAATATAAGTCATTAACAGTCATTTTGAAAAAATTAAGGTAATATATATTTTTCCTTAAAATATCTCTATTTATATGTTAATCAAACTCACAACAATATATAGAGGAAAAAAAGAGACAATGGATCAAGGATAATATAGAAAAGAAATACCTTAAAAGGACTAATTAACTAATAATAATGACTTATAATTAGTAATAAAGAAAATTAATTAAAATAACTTATATTTAGGGACGGAGGGAATAGTAATTTGAGAAAATTAAAAACAAGTATAAAATAATCCAAAATAGATAATATTATAATTATGGTGATAAAAAATCCTTAAATGCCTAGCCTTACATAATTCGGAATACTGTCATAGGCAGATGAGATCACAGTTTATTGGGAACCGCATTAAGAGGCACTGCCTTCTTGATGGACAATCCAAATTTCTCGTCCATGTCAATATCTATTGGTTTCTTCCCATCTAAAAGCTTCCAATCAAATTTATGAATGAAAGTATCCAGCATTAGATGCACCATCCGATAAGCCAAAGGTAGTCCTGGACAAATTCTCCTTCCCGCGCCAAATGGAATGAGCTCGAAACACTGACCTCTCGGGTCAATCTCGCTATGCAAGAATCGTTCTGGGGAAAAAATTTCAGGATCTGTCCATGTCCCTGGATCTCTACCTGAAGCCCACACATTTAGTAGTATTAGTGCAGTTTTGGGCACTATGTAACCATTGATTTCTACATCGGCAATAGCTTTGTGAGGAACTAGTAAAGGACCAACTGGATGAAGGCGAAAGGTTTCCTTAACTAATGCCTGCAAATAAGGAAGCCTGGAAATATCTGATTCTTGAATTGTTTCCATCTTCCCTATGACTTGATGAAATTCAGCTTGGGCTGTGGCCATCGTTTTGGGGTTCCGTAATCATTCCGCCTTTGCCCATTCTACTGTGGCTGAAGTTGTGTCAGCCCCAGCCACAAATACATCCGACAAAAAAGGAAATCAAATTTCATGAATCGGTAATTAAGGTAACAACACAAAATTAAACACCTATTTTGATTTCAAGGAAACACATTATTGATGGGCACAAAAATACAACCAGAACCCGAACTCTAGCCAGGCTAATGCAGGTAATCACAAAACTCAACAGGAGCATCTGCTTCATATGGTCGTGGTTGAAGTTGGACTCATTCTTTTCCCTGTGATCGAGGAGAGCTTCCAGTAAATCAATTTTCTTTGAACAAGTACTGCTTGATGAACTTCCGTTCCTAATTTTTTGCCTTTCCTTAATGATATCATCAAATATATCAAACATTTTACCAAAAAGGAACTTGGTCTGCTGTAAAATGCCTTGTAGATCCATCCGCTTAAGCAGTGGAAAGGAATCCGCAAGATTTGGGGTGCCAATTTTTTCCATGATACCCCAAGTTATCTCCTTGAGTTCTTGAGATGAGTTAGAATCATAAGTTGCAAAATCAACGGAAAACAGAGTTTTTGATATCAAATTCAGAGATGTAGTAAAAGCAGCTTCACCAATATCGACACTTTGCTGGAGGGAGCTGCAACGAAGCAAATGGTCCTGTAATCCTTGAAGCTTTTCTTGGTGAAGGGCTTGGCCGGCATCAAGCCTTTGTGTTGTAAACATTTGCTCTTTCTTTTTAAATTTTTCATATCAATTGCTTACTCAGTCTGTTTTAGGTTTTTGCAGAAAACACATGTTAAAAGTAAAAGCATTTATATACTTTTCCTTTCTGCTTGCTCTCTGGATTCTATCTACACTTATTTGTTCTTTTAGGAATACAGAAATAATGTTCACGATCAAGCTTATTCATCAGCATTTTTGCTCTCCATATTTTTCATAACCTGATTTGTTAATGTGCTGGATGAATTGATTGCTCGCCTGAAAGGTGCTCATGAATAAACCATAATTGATGTTTTGAAGAAGTCTAGAAGGCTAATCAGTTTCTTGTCTGTGAAATGTTCAATGTTGTCAAATAGATGGAGTTCTTCTGCTACCTACTCAATGTTGTTATCATTTGTCGAATTTTTTCTTTTTGGCTATTGTTAAATACTCCCTTTTGGCTGTTGTTAATCACCATTCCATATGAAAATTGTAGAAATAAATGCCAAATCCACTAATTTTGTGCTTCAGATAGACTACTCAATATAATTATTATTTATAGCAAAGCCTCAAAATAAATTAGCAAATGCCCCCAACTCCAAACTCTACGTACAGATATGACAAACCACAAATTTCAAATTGACAAACAAATAAACACCATTTTTTACCAAATTGTCCAGATTTCCTTATGCCTAAGCATTTATTTTAAACACATGTGCAACTTAGATTTTCTCTGCTGCACAATTAAATTGATATTAGTCAATTCTTCAAGAAAGCACCAAGAAACAAGCAAAACGAGAACCAATAGCTTAAAATAGAAAGAAAACCAAACCTGTGCCAACTATACCCTGCCCCCCAAAGGAGCAAGAATCATTATGAGACGATGCATAATAGATAAGTATGCTATCATCCATTGATAATGACAGAAAAGAAAATGCTACAAGAAAATCATATACCAGTACTATGCTTTCTTAAATATTCTCAATATCCACAAGTAAACAAGAGAGCAATAACCATAAACAAATTAACATGAGGAACATCCCAAGAGATAAAAGAAGTCTTTGTAAAGTTGCAGATCAGTTCATGTTCACTAAAGTGAAAAGACAATAGGATATCATTCTTGGAAAATCCCAGTATTTGAAAGGGAAACTGAGGTGCAGTGTAGCACCATAGGTTACCATAACATTCATTTACATAGTGCCTGAAAATATTTATATTCCAAGACAATTCAAAATTACAATTGACTCCTCAAGACATACCCTAAACCAACTCCTCGAACTATAAGAAGCACAAGGAGGCAATAAAAGATCATCCACATTTCATCCCTTATCATATCTTCTTTAATCTTTATAATGTTGAACATCTCATAAACTTTGCCATTCAGATTGTGATTTCCTTGCAGCATTTTTTCAACATTGACATTCAGATTCTAATTTGCTTGCAACATTTTTTCAACATTGACTATTAACTCTCGTAGAAGGATCTGTGCTTCCCAGTTTGATTCAGTAGGTGGAAGTTCATCATCCCAATAACAATTGCCACAACTTATCCCATCTTGTAAAGAAATGAATCAATAAAATGAAAAATGTTAATTTCATGTCAGAACTTATTTTAATTCAATAAATGCAAATTCATAGTTCTTCATATATCTTACCTTCTTATTATTACCTTTTTATCTGAGCGTGATATCATGGGCCTCATGTATCCTCCACACTCACATTTTCTTTGCAAAACAATATTTGATGTGCTAGATGTTGACATTGAATCTAAACAAATGAGAAGGTTAAAGATTGCATCAAAAAGATGAAATCCAAATAATACATGATGTATTTGAAGTAGTTTAAACTATGAACTTCATAGCAAAATATCGCCATTTCCTCTAAGACTTGAGACCAAAAGAAAAAAAAGGAAAGAATCAGTACAATTAAAAAATATCAGTAGCAGAGGTGTTGGTGAATCTCTCATTTGCTGCAGGAACCACCTTAAACTACAGGACTATGCCTTAAAACAAACATCACTCTTTATTAATGTTCACCTACACTGCAGGAAGATGCTGTGAATATACAACTAATTGACCAAACAATATTGGTTACTCAGTTTTAGCACTAAAAGTGAGTTAAAAGTATTGCACAGTTTTCCAAAAATATTAACTCAAGATTTAAACAACTTAAATCTTTCAAAAACAATTACATTAATAATTTTTTAAGTAATTCATTTATAATATCATAGAAAAAAGATCAAAGACCTATTGGCATAACAATAAAAACAGCAATTAAATATAAAGCACATGTCATATAAGGAAACAATCTAGCACACTGTTCCCTTCAGGGGGTATTCAAACCAAAATGGTCCCTAAATTTTTGCCTTGTGGTCACTGACTCCTAATAAGGTGTTTCTTTTCATTCAAAAGTGAGATTTTTGAAACAATTCCAAACATTGAATATGTTAATTAGTGTCACTCCTTGTCTTTTGCTCAACAACTCAAATCACTTTGTTTACCAGAGATTCTAAGAAATGGATCGAAAATTTCCTGCAAATTATATTCTATTTTGTTTCAACCACCACACAAAACAAACAATTCTGCCAGTCCGTAAAATAATACCCATAATACCAGGAGATTATAGGTGAGATGTCAGTCCTCTTAAACCTGCCCAATGAATTGTTCATCAATGTAGTCAAAACCCCTCACGTATGAACTTATATCTATGTGATATGAAACTAACCATCACTATGACACATAGGTTACACCAGAATTTAGTACTGAAAATTGATGCAGCCTAACAAAAACATGTATAATAGAGCACACATGAAAAGGAAAAATGCATTAGTAGTTTTTACATTTTTCATTTCCAAGTTTAGTGGTAATGGCTATTCAGAAAAATTATTAGAGAGAAATGGTCTTTTAAAGATTTCACAGAGTCCCAAATTTAGGAGTTATGTGCATGTATCAAAATAGTGACAGAAATTTTCCTAATTTAAACCTCTAATGTTTAAATATATATATATATAAATTCTAGGGCATCCTAGAATACAAGAAGAGTGACTGACTGTGGTGCTTGAGTTAAACTTTAATTGTTGGAGGAACTCTGCATGATCGTTTTGTTTCTCATCTCAAAATCTTACTACTAATAAAGATGGAGAGAGCTCAACTTTCTGAGTCCTTAGGCAAACTTGACTTCAACAAATCAAGCAGATTCATACGTAATTTCTTATTACCCTATCACTGCTTCAAGAGAGGTCAGATGGGTGGGTGAAGCTTTTTGTGATTTATAATGATCTGCAGACTTATCAAAGATATAAGAATGCAAAGATATAGTTCAAAGAATTGCAATCACTGTTGTAGCTTTACTAAACTAATTTATTGAACTTATCTTTGTCTTTTTAACATTACCTTTGCAGAGTCTAAACACAGTAAGCCAAAATCCCAACAAAAAAACAAACAATATTCAAGCAAAAGAAGCAAAACAGCAACAAAAACAAACCATAAACATCCAAAGACTTGAAAATCTGTAATTGTATTACAGCCACAATTGAATTTACCACACTTCATGCAACTCTTGGCAGTAAAATGTATAGCTAATAACCAAGAATAGTGACTCTAATAACTCTATTAATCCTACAAATCCTAGAAACCAAGTAGCAATTTTTCAAGAAAGAGGTTCTCCCTCAAAAGCAATAGCATAATCCCATGACCATGACCAATACGAGAACGAAAGCAAAAGCCAAAATAACTCTATTCTAAAATACAACAGAGGATCATACCACTCAAGAAAACCACACCCATTACCAACTCTCCTTTGTTCATTGTCGTCAAAAGAAAAACAAAAAGGAGAAAGTACGAATGAAAAAAGAAAAAAAGAAGAAAAGCAATGAAAATTTTTTGAAGCACGAAAATGTCTTATCGGTTTGGGATTCGTTGGCCGCCAATGGAGAAGACCACTGCCGTCAAAATCGGGATCCACTTCAGAGCTAGGGCTGTCTGCTTCGTGGGTTTCTTCTTCCAATGAGCTAGGGTTGTCTCCTTCAAAATCGTTGAGATGTCGATGTGGAAACCCACTGAGATGCGTTGTTGATTCTTCAAAATCCCGATGCAAGTGGGTGGGGTTCTGGTGAATGAAATTATCGACAGTGCAGTTGGGAATGGTGAAGAGAATTCAGAAGTTGTCTGAATGGAAACGATGTTGTCCGAATTCAAAAGTTGGGAATGAACTGAGCTCTGTCCGAATGAAACGATGTTGTCCGAATTGGGTTCAATTATTTCCATGTAGAAACGACGTCGTTGCTCTGGTTGCTCTCTCTAGGAAATGCAACGTTGCGTTTCTTTGCCAATCTCATAAATATATAAATATATAAATATATAAATATATATATATATATATTTATATATGTATGTATGTATGTGTGTGTGTAATAGCATGATTGCCCGAGAAATACATGGGATTTTTCCAAAACACTAAAGTATTAATTTTTTAATATTTTTATAATAATATCGTTAATAAAATATTTTTATTACATTAAATTTTCTTAATAATATTAAAATAATGTTATTTTATTTATTTTTATCAATAATACTTCCAAAAAATTATGTATTTCTATCTTATTTTTATTATATTAGGCTTTATTTCATTAAAAAAATGAAATTATTATCTAATAAGGATTAAGGGCTATTCACTTCATGATTTGACATATAAATATATCAAATATCCTTTAAAAATATAATATTTATAAAAACATTATTAACATACCATTTTTTTATGACAAAAAAGTTTTCTAACAATTATGTCTTCATTTTCTGGTAGTATAGAATCATCGACTGTTTAGGAAAAGGTATTAATGAACCGTCGGAAAAGGAACTACCAGAAAATGAAGACATAATTGTCAGAAAACTTTTGTGGTGGTTATACCGACAGTTTCAGAAAACCGCTAGAAAAGTAGCTTCTAGAGATAAGGCCCAGATTGTTTGGGCTTCTCTTTTTTCTAAAAAAAGTACTTATTTTATAAAAAAAGCACTTAAGTTGTTTGTTTTGGTTTATTCAAAAAAGCATGAGATGGAAAATAAGTCAAAATTCTACTTATTTTTTAAGTTACAAAAAGTTGCTTATAAAAGAAGAACCTTAACTTTCTAATTTTCATTGTATTTTTTCACTTCTTTTCTTTTTTATTTTATTTTATTTTTTGTTCTTTCTTTTGATTTTTTTCCTCTTTCTCCCTTTAAAAATTTTCATTCCTTTGTTGAATTATAAACTTATTTTATAATCTTCCAATGTTTTACACATAATAAATTACAAGACAATAATGTATGTGTTA
>JAOXNR010021501.1:0-25999 GCA_028571225.1 Parsonsia alboflavescens | reverse complement strand
CTTGAAAAAACCTTTAAGTAAACCTAGATGGTTTAGTAGTGTTTGGGAAGATAAAAGAGGTTTTTTTCTCTTTTCCAAATTCCCCTTAACATGCCTTCTTTTTCTTTTTCTTTTTTTTTTGTAAAATTTATTATAATATATTGATTCTCCTATATAAAATTGTTTAAATTTCAAAATTTCTTTAGTGTCCTAAGAATCAAAGTCCACGTTTTGTGTTTTGTATATATTTATTTAATAATTAATAATCTATACTTAGTTGATTTAATAATATTTGGGAAGTGATGGAGCTCGAAAACGATTTCCAAATCACCCCGAACCGTGATGGGGCCAGTAATCACAACCTAAAAGAAAAATCAGATCACCGGAGTGGGTTGTCACCCTGAAGATAACTCCAGTGCCTAAATCAGTATTCGATGAAAGTCAAATTGAATGAGATCCACCTGTGTCATTCGTGTGTGATTTGATATTGTCTATTGAAAAAATGAGTTACCATTTAGGTGAGGTTACTTTATTGGAGTTGATCTCTCTTCCGTGAAAATAGGCATTTAGGATAATTATGAGATCATATCCCTTCAATTGCTCATAGAATCGTGGAGTTTCCATAATAGAAGACATCTTTCCATGCACGTCTCAAGTGTATGAGCTACGAGCTATCTCCTGACTTATAAACCATCTTCACAACCTTCCAGTGAACTTAGAATATCCCAATGAGCTTTTTAGAGGAAGTGACAAGTGATTTAAGTCTTATAATATGTATTAAGTGTTATAGATACTTAATTGTGGCATGGAAGATTTATGAGATAGATTGGAGCTCACTGGTTCAGAGGTGGGGGTCCAGCGAGACCTTCTCCAAGCTATAAAAAGGTCGGTGGCCTAGAAGCTCAATAGCTCAAGAGGTTACTGACTCACCTTCAAAGGTGTTGGATCAAATCTCTTTTATTCGGGTCTGAGCTTGAGTTTATTTGGGTCGATTATTCAGGCGTACCAATTTTATCCATCATTACCCCTCTTTAGATCCTGCGAGCTCCTAGGTTGTGGTGCTTAAATGTCCACTGCTAAGCTTCGACCTCTAAAAAGTCATGTTTTATCAATTTTGGCAATTGCCTTGATTCATGGGTACCGTATCTTTTCCAGAAACTTAAGAGACTCCTTCTTTTGTAGAACTTTGAAGGGTATAAGATTTACCAAAACTCTTCTCGGCAAAATCAAACTTTCTCTCTACGATAAAAACTTTGAGCTTCCTAACTTCTCAAGCTTTTCTCCTTTTTGACACGCGATCTTCTGGTGTTAGGAAATTCCTCTTGTCTCAAAAGTTTTCCAGCATCAACAAGTGAGTTTTCTTCCCCTCCTTGTTTCTTTTCAAAAATTTTCTTTTCTCCTCGTCGAGTGCATAGTAATTCTCCTTCTATTAAGCTCACCGTCGTTGAGACACATACACCCACACACTCATCTTCCTCGAGCACTCCTTCTCTCCTTGTTGATGAGATTCCTAGGTCTCTAAAGGGCTCAGGACTTTGATAATGAGGTATATTATTTACCTCCTATCACTGTAAGTGCTCCTCCAGTTAAGAGGAATGAATACATGAGTTCAGAGTTGGAGGTCTTTTCCCTTGAGTACGTTGTAGAATCCTCTCATATTATGCATATTAGTGGGGAGTGAGAGTTGAATAAGGATGATATCGTAGCTACTAATAGTTCTGAGTGTCCTTGTCATCGGCGTGATGGATTCATTGTCCTTCACTTGACTAATCTTAGAGCTGGGATCCTCCTTCCATATCTTCACCCTTTCTTTCTTGATATTGCTTATTTTTTGAGATTCCCCATTGTGTAGCTCGTTCCCAACACTGTTAGAACGATTATAGGCTTCATAGCAACTTGTCACCTGTACAGAGTCCTAGTTTCTCTAGAGTTCTTTAGGTGTTTTCTTTAAAATTGGTATCTCCACTACCCCTGGCAGGACCAGTTTGGGGTATCTTCAAAGCAATAGTAGGTAAAAACTATTAGGAGCTTTCCAATCATCAAGGGGACCTTGGAAAGAATCTTTCTTTTGGGTTAAGATTAATGTAGACCAAATCCGAGATGAACCTTACCTAGAATGGAATCTTAGCAAAACTTTTTATGATGGACTAACTAGTTTGAGGAAGCTAGATGTTTCCTTGTCAACCTTACCAATTCCAATGTCTCAAAGGTCGATTGCACTCTACCATCTTGGTCCTATTCTTTTCTTCATCATGCTTTATTGGGGAGAACTAGACATCGAGACCTACCTACCCTTAAGGATTCCATGGGAATTCTTCCTATTGGTAGGAGAAAAAATCTTATTTTTATTATTATCGAATTTTTCTCTGTTTGCTGGATAATTCACCTATATTGATTCTCTTTCATCCCTTTTTGTTTTTGTTTTGATAGAAATGAGGGCTTCTTTTGCCCCAACAAGGTCAACAAAACAAGTCCTGTCTCTCCTATTTCTTTCTGGTGGAGCTCCTATTATTGTTGTTGCCCCTGCAGCACCACAGACCTTTGCTTCTTCATCTCCCTAGCTTCCATTTCCCAAACCAGGACCAAAAAGGTCACTATTTTAGGAGAACAAGGAATGCCATGAAGAGAGGCATGGAAGAGGCTGCTTTAACTGTTTTCGGGAGGCCCACAAAAATTACAATTTTTTATTCTCCTTCCCCAAGGTCCATTCAAAAGGAGAAGGACCTCCCTACTATTTCTTCTAGGAAGGGTAAGAGCATAGCGACCTCCAAATAGGAGGTAGAATTTAGTTCCTATGCCATTGAGGAGGTAACTGAAGCGATCAAGAGGTTGGTTAAGTTATCCCTAACCTCTCATTTTGCTAAGAGAACCATGAGGTGGGTTCGCGACCTTCCAATGGAGTCCTCTGACTTCTTGTTCCAATGGCCACACTCTCAATCATTTTAATGGAGTGTGTGCCACCCATTGATAAGGAAATTTGCAACCAACTCACTGACATCAAGCTGGATAGATATGCTACTTCTCTTCACACTGTTGTAAGTCTTTTTCACTTCTGTATACTTCTTCAATAACCTCCTTTGTGTGTTAACTTATATGTTTAATAAATAAATAAATATATATATATTTATTCATTTATTTATTTATATACAGGAATTCTATCGTTTCACTAATGGTGCACATAAACAGGTGCACATAATAGAATTTCTGTGTGTATATATATATATATATATATATATATTCAGAGCCATGTTTTCTTGGATGAGCTGTTGAGGAGCCAATCAGAAAAAGAAAAGAAAGATAAGGAACTTTGATCACCAATCTCCAGGACGATAAAGCTCGCTTGGAGAAAGAAAAGGAAGAGCTCGTTGCGACTGCTGAGCAAGCTAATGCCTTTTATGTAGCTGTGAGTTATCTTTTGGGGGAATGCAATAAGAATATTTCTGACCCCAACGCGGAGAATTTGATAATGGCAAACACTCTTGATGAAGTTGTGAAGAAGAGTGACCAATTGATTGAGCTGAGTAAGCAGCAAAGTGCTCACATTCATGAGCTTGAAGCTCCGTTGGAGGACTACAACACTATCTGCGAGGAGGATGGTAGTCTCTCCTTTTCCAAGCTTGAAGAAATTCCTACTTTCTAGTCTTATGTGGAGTCCATCTTGTAACCTCAACTATTTGGGTTGTATGCTGATGTGATTGAGAGCTTAATGGCAACATTAAGGTTGTTAAGGCTACTCACTGTACGTTATACCACCCCGATGGAGTAGTTCCTCTACCTTAGGAGCGAGAGCATGAGGGTCTGAGACCTCAAGACGGAGTAGGTCCTGCAACCCCAAAATCAATTGACCCTTGAGCTTCAAGGGCAGGTCACTGAGTAGCGAGCCGAGGTTGGTGTGTCAAACTAGAGGGTGGTCAATGATGTTCCTCTAACAATTTCTATTCCTCCTCTAATGATTTTTGACCCTTCAGGTAAGCTTATCCTCTTTTATAGATTTTTACTCGACCATTCTCCTTTCCATACTCAATCCATTGACATGCTTGAGGCTCTAGAGCTATCTCGAGCTACACACCGCTCATTAGGTGGGGCTTCGATTGACACAATTGTTAACTATCCTGTAGGTCCATCAAATATCCATGACAAGGAAGAGGTCGTTGGAGGTTCCCGAGGAGAAGAATAATATGTAATAGATTTGGTCTTTCTAGTACTCCTGTTATGCTTTCCTTTTATCTGCTTTTAGCTGGATTTTTGTACCACTTACAATGCTCATTGTGAGCTTTTTCTTTTTCATATACTAACAGCTTCAAGAGGTCCGTTCATGGCCTCGATGTTCATATCTATATATATGCTCGTGTTGATCTCATGCATTAATTTTGCTTAGTATTGATGCTTCTGATGTATAGGAAATACTTGTATGGGTAAAACTTGATAGGACTTGCCTACATAGAATAGAAATGTTGTCTTTCCAGGCCATAGTGAGCTTGCATGTTGATCGGACTCCATGCATGTGCTTTCCATTCCCTAAAATTAAGAAGATGATTAATAAAAAGTTATATTAAAAATCCATTTATTATTTTTAAAATAGTATTTAGTTATGCATATTTCAAAATAAAAATAGAATCATTTGAATTTGGATGAAAATAGCATAATTTTCTCTTTTTTAAAAATAATAATATTCTTTTTGTTCAAAATTGAATACCCTTTTTTTAATCTGTTCATAAATGAATATCTTATTTTTGTAATTAGTACAAATTTTACAAGGAATTGATATTATTATGTTCATAATTAAAGTTAGACTCTTTTAATAAATTTTTTAAAATCAAAATGTGACATTCAATTTCGAATTGAATGAGTAACATTCCAAATTAAGTGTCATTTAAGATTTTGCATATCAAATAAGGCGTATTTATTTTTAGTCTTTTTAAATGAAAATAGTCTCAAGTACCAGTTATCTTTCCTCATCAATGATATACCTTAATATTAATTATCAAATGAGTTGTTTTAGGTGTAAAGTAAGAAGTAATATTGAAAATAAATTTATTAATAAATCTTGAGAACACAAAATGACAAATATTACGGAATAAACTCTTTTTTTTCCCTTTTTTTTCTTCTTTAGAAATACACTTATTTTGGAATGAAGAGGAATTCGTGTGGGCAAAACTTTTAAGAGTCTAGTACACATTTAGATGTTTCTCTCTGTTACATTAATACAAAATCAATAAAAATTTTACACATGACCTTTAATTATTATTTTTTAATATATTTTATATATTTAAACCTTTAAAAGATGAACTAAATTCTACAAGTACTTGATAATTTAGGAATGTGTATCAAATTTTTACAAGTGTAATAGAGATTGACACATGTGTAATGGAAGATTTGAGGCTCCGCATTCTTATTACACATTTGTATGTCATTTCACTTATAAAATATGAATAAAAATATATTACAAGTAGCCTTTAATTATTATTTTTTAATACTCCCTCAGTTTAGAATTGAATGTCTCAGTTTGACTTGCATAAACTTTAAGGAAATTAGTTGACTTAGTTCATTTTAACTTAACAATATCAAATTTTTAACAAAATTTTAACTAATTAATGAAATTAGACATTCATTTTTTGATAACTCAAAATAGAAATAGGGATATTTAATTTCGGATGAAGGGAGAAGGGAGTAGATTTTATACACTAAACCCTAAAAAAATATTCTAAACTCTAAAAGGATAAACTAAAACTTAAAGTACTTGATCTCGTAGGGATATGAATGTTCAAAACTGATTAAAGTTAATTGAACTAAACCAAACCGACCTCTAATCGGTTTCAAAAATAAATATTTTAGGATGTTTGGTTCAAAATTTAATTGGTTATGATCGAACCAAACTGATTAAATATAATAATATAAAAATTATAATATACATTATATAGAAAATAATGTTAAGAAAAAATGAAATTTTAATAGATTATTAATGGATCTAAACTGCTATAATAAACATAAAATATTATATAATAATATATAATATATAAAAGCTATAAATATAATTTATATACAATAATAAAAATAGAAAAAAAACCCCAGTTATTAACTAATCAAATCATCCAAAAGTCGATTATAAATGGCTTGGTCACACATTAAAATTTATAATTGACGGTTAAGAAAATTTCTAACTGATTATGATAGTTCAATAAAAAAATTTAGTGATAATCAAACCAAACCAAGCCACAAACACCCCTATTTGGGGACGCATATTAAATTTTTATTGCTGCAATAAAAAGTACTCCTTTTTTTTAGAATTGAATGTCTCAATTTAACTTGCATGCATTTTAATAAAAAAGTTTGACTTACTCCCCCCCATTTAAAAAAGAATGTCGTTTAAGGAAGGAAATTCTATTTCAAAATGACTGTCGTTCACAGAATTCAAAACAAAAAATATGACTGAACTACCTATTTTACCCTTTACTTATCAAATTTACTTTTATCATTTTCTAATGCAATTTAACTCCATTATACATTCTAATTTTTAAATTAACCAATCAAATTATCATTGATCCCCATTTATAATAAATATCCTCTCCAAAATATTATTTATAATGAATCCAAAGAAGAAACATTTTTGCGATTCAGAGAGTAAATTAAAGAAGGGCTTTTTTGTCTCAAATGACAAATATTATTATTATCTTAATATGATGAAATAACTTTAAACATCATTCTTTTTTAACCTAGTTTATTAATATATTATATTATCCAATTTTTTTAAATTTTTTTTATTAATTTAATAAGTAAATGAAATATTCAATTTTAAATATTTTAAAATAAAATATTGAATATTTATTTTCGCATCGGGGAGTCACAGTGCACTGTATGGTACCGGCAGTGCAAATAAGGTTGACTTTGGAAAGCGTATGTGGGAACGGACACAGAGAAGAGTGGAGCGCGGAGAGCGGGAGAGCGTGAGGTTGACAAAAAAAAGAGTTCATGAGATAAGAGTGAGGTGGCATGACAACATGCAGATCATGTGGACCCCATTCAAAGCTATTTACCACATGCTAACGGAAGGAAAAAGTAGCGAAGCGTGGGAAGGAGGGTGTGCGAATTTGCTCAAGGTAACGGTAACGAGTGCATTTACCCCTTTTTTTTTGGTTTTTTTTCCAATGGAGATCTCTACCGGATAAGTCTCAAGCCCATGGACATTTGTAGCTTTCGTCGGTATAAAAATATAAAATAAATTAAGAACACTTTACAACCATACTATTATAAAAATAAAAATTTATAATCCTTCCATATGAAATTGAATATTTTTATGGATGAATCAGACACGGTCCGGATAAGTCAACATAAATAGGAAGGATCCGGACAGCAGTCAATCCAACTTGACTAAAGGCTTTATACCTTTAATATTTGAAAGTCAGATTTATGGAGTCAACGAGGACTCATGGGTAGCAACCAGTTACCACCAACCTCTCAGATCATTAACCTAGAGATAACCTACCTCCCGAATAAGCTTGAGCAAAGGTCTTGCTAGACCCCAACCTTCGAGCTGGCAAGCTCCGATCTGACTTATAAATCTTCCATACCACGATCAATGGTGCACGACTCCTAACTACTCCCAGAAGCCAAGGACCACTCGATTCGACCGCACTAAAAGAGATGTTCGAGACTTTGAGCATCCACAAAGAGGTCACGAAGTTGGACTGAAGGTGGGTTAGTGTGTTCGTAACTCTCAACAGAAACATGAATAACAAGATCTCTCGTTCCAGGAAAATTCCACGATTTTAGGAGCAATTGGCGGGATTCAGTAGAATCCCATAGTTACCCAAATTGCTTACCGTTACGTACCAAGGAGCCCCAATATATGAGGTAACGGACTTTCTACTCTACTTAAATAAAAAGAACACACAATCGGTCTAAGGACCAAGAGAGAAAAATACACTGAACTCGATAGCTTTCTAAAAACGGTCCTTTCCTCTTCGATTATCCCATACTAACTTAGACATCGAAACTCTTCCCTGGGCGACAGTCCACTTCAGTGACCGTTGCCTTCATTTCTCAGGTTGCTAACCGCTGATCTTCATTGGGATCTGTGGGGTGACCTGGTGTTCACTTCTGAGCCTCATTAGTTTTATTTTGATTGTGACAAAAAATAAGGGAGTGTTTTTGACTTTGAAACCGTTACTAATTATCATTCTCATTGATGTAATTAATGTTGGAACATTATGCAAGTGTCCTTGAATATAAGAGGTTGTTATTAAAAATTTGTATCAAGAACCTATTATTTATTTTAGAAATTGGGATATTCAATTCTTGAAAAACTAAATTAAAAATGGGAACATTCAATTACAGATGAAGGGAGTAATAAATAATTATTTTTTAAATCCCTTCGGGAACTTACAGGGTGGAGTGGGGAATGAGCAAATGATAGGTCTCAAGTTTGAAAAAAAAACTAATTTTTTTAAAAAACTAAATATATTATAATTTAGGTTAAAAATTATTTTATTTCATTTTTAATATAGTGATATCAATTTATTAATAACTTAATTAATTTAAAAAATAAGTCATTTATTTTGTATGACTCAAAAATGAAAATATCATCATTAAATTCTGGATGAAGAGACTACTATTGAATAAGAGTAAAATTTAAAAATATATTATAATTATATATGGTAATTACAAAATAACTTATATTTATGATAGATAAAATAATGATCAATGACTTATATTATAGAATGGAAATAAAACTAGTTTTCTTTTATATTTTTTCATAATCTCTTTTATCTATATCTATTAAGGACAATAAGTTTTGAAAGGATGACAAGTGTCTTTAGTTAAAAGTTTACACTCGTTCAAATTTAAAACATTTTTAGTAATAAATTTTTGAAAATTAATAAAAATGATATTTGAATTAATGTGCTTAGGTATTCAGCAAACATGACTCAAGGAATATGGGCTCTGCTCGCTCTTTCTTTGGAGTTCCATAAGTATATTTTAAAAGTAAATTATTTGAATTTTAAATCAAAAATGAATTTCCCAAGTATATTTCTTCTTTTCAAATTATAGATATTTAGAAATCTCATCATATTTGAGTTATATATTTCAAAAATATATTTTAAAAATATTACTGATAGGTAAAAGGGGTATGACCCAACTAGTCAATTTAAATGGACAGGACCTGGACAGAAGTCAACCTTAATGGGGCGGAGGGCTCCATGCCTTCAATACCTGAAAGTCAGCCTCATAGAGTCAACGAAGACACGTGGGCAAGTGGCCAGCTACCACCGACCTAGAGGTCATCGACCTCCTAGATGAGCTCGAGCTAAGGTCTTGCTAGACCTCGACTTTGACCTGGCAAGCTCCGATCTGAATCATAGATCTTCCATGCCACAACCACCGGTGCGCGACTCCTAACCACTCTAAGGAGCCAAGGATCACTTGGTACGACCTCACCAGAAGAGATGTTCGAATCCTCAACATCCATGGGGAGGTTGTGAAGTTGGTGTGAAGGTCGGTTAATGAACTTGTAACTCTCACAAAGACGTGAATGGCAAGATCTCTCGTTTTAGGGAAACTCCATGATCTTAGGAGCAATCGGCTGGATTCGACTGAATCCCACAATTATCTTAACTGCCTATTGTTATGTAATATAGAGCCTAATTCTGAGAGGTAATGGACTCTCTCTCTCTCTACAAAAACAAAACCACACAATCAGTCTAGGGAAAAAAAGGACTAAGAAACAGAAAAGAAAGAAAATAGAGAACTAAGCTTTCTTGCTTCTTGAGAACTATCTTTATTAGAAAACTTTCCCAAAATACTAACTTAGGTATCGAAGCTCTTCCCTGGGTGACAGACCGCTCTGGTGACCTCTTTTCTCATCTTCTCAGGCTGTTAATCGTGGAGCTCCATCAAGATTTGTGGAGTGACCCGGTCTAACTCTTTTGGACCCCATCATTTCTAGCGTTGTCTATGGGAACTACAACAAAAAAGCCTAGCCTTTTTTCCATACACAAAAACAAATAAAACAATCCTGATGGCTTAGTCACAGCCTTTGTGTGTTTAATCGCCATGTCATGGCAGGCCACTAGCCAAAACACAATAACGCATTGGAGAAATAGTGCCAAAAATACTATTGCCAGTATAGGCCATTAACAACGGCAATTCAAGGCCCAACACACAACAGGACTTTGCCAACACAGTCCGGCTCACCATAGAGTGTCCCAGCCAATCAATGGCTAGCACAAGAAGGGTCGCACTAGAGACACCCAGATCTCATGAAGAATGCCAACAACTCCAGGCCTCCCAGGCCTCAAAGATTTGGAGGAACCCGAATATCCATACCTGCAAATCTAATGGAGAGAATGGTGGCGGCCTTGGATGGGATCTCTGGCAAGAGAGATTACGTTTCCACTGGGCATATTCTGATGCTTTCTCGGAGGAGTACGCAGCTGTCCAGGAGCTAAACCGAGCATACTCTGCTGAACGGGCTTCAGCCTTATGCAATGACGCAGGTCGAGAAGCAAGTCAACCAGAACAAAGGTCACAAGGAGCGAGAACCCTGCCGATGACCGACCTTAGAGAAACTCTCAACAACGGAAGAGGGTACGACCTCAGAGACTGGCTCAATCAAGTGGCCATCTCCAAGAGCCAGGGGCATGATGTAGTCCCTGAAGAGTAGGGGAGCTCACTGCGAACTCCTCTTGGGGCAAGGATGCCCCCTCATCCTAGCCTGATCGAAATGACAGGCAAAAACGCTCGAGGGGCAACCCCTAACCCACTAAGGAGAGTAGCTCCCCCAGCCAATCAGGGGCAACAAAGCACTATGGACCTTACTGAGCCTTCGTCGTTTGTCCATAGCATCCGAGCAGCTAGGATGCCCTTAGGCTTCAAAGCTCCATAATTGGAGAAAAAACATGATGGAACTAGAGAACCTCACCAACATATTGATGAGTATGTCTCTTACATGGAGATGTACAAGCATCCCAACCATGTATGCAGGGCCGTCAGGTCCATGCTGACCAAACAGGCCTAATCTTGGTTCCAGGGAATTCCTAAGGAGAGCATCTCAAGCTGGACACAGCTGAAAGAGCTGTTTCTAAAGAACTACCAAAGCATCACGAGGTGCGAAAAGGATATTAATAACTTTCTCCTCATCAAGCGGAAGGTCGGTGAGAGCACCCGGAGCTAGTACAGTCGTTTCAACGACGAAGTAGTGGAGATTGAGCAGAAAAACAATGCCATCTACATCACTACATTCAACCAAGGTTTGCAAGGGGTTATGTAGCCCTCAGACTAGCCGAGGAGCCAGTAAAAACAGTCAAGGAGTTGCAATCGTTCCTGGAAAGACTAATCAAAGTTGAGGAAACTGTGGTCTAGAAGAAGATCCCGGTCTTCACCTCAGCCACAGACAGAGAAAACAGAGGACATCCAAGGAGTCCTCAAAAACAAAAGCGGGACAAGAAAGAGCTTCACCCCAAGGGAGGAACTTCTGACAAAAAAAGGAAGGCCATCCCCAACCTTGTGGTCACCCCACTCAAGACATCACGGGTCGAGGTCATGATGGTCATGGAGAAAAGAGGCCTTCTCAAGCCTCCTAGGCCTTTCAAGAGTCCCGTGGCCAAAAGAGATCCGGCAAAGTTCTGCCACTACCATAAAGATCATGGCCATCTTATGGAGGATTGCTTCGACCTCAAATGTGAGATTGAAAGGCTGATAAAGGAGGGCCACCTATAGGAATTTTTGGCAAAAAATGCAGTACACGCAAATCCACTACCAGCAGGCCCGCACAACCAACAACCCCTAGTTGGCAAGATCAACTCTATCGAGAGATAGTCAAAGTGAACTCGAGGGGGCAATTCGGAACCCCTAACAGTGTCACTCCCGGTTGGCGACTTCCTGGTGAAGAAAATCCTAGTTAACACTGGGAGTGCTGTCAATGTCCTATACTGCAAGACCTTGGATCAGATGGCAATTGACAAAAGCTTGCTATTGAAGTCAGATACAGCTCTGACCAGCTTCAATGGCATTACATCCTATGCCGATGGAGTCCTACAAGTTCCCATCGTTGTTCGAACAGATGATGGAGATGTCATTGAAACAATGGACTGGATGCCCTTGGAACCTACAATGCCATAATTGGCCGAAGGAACAGAGATCTCCCTGCTAAATTACCACATGAGGATATGGGTCTGTAACACTTGGATTACACTTGATGGGGATAGACAAATGGTTGCTGAATGTTACCTCGAGGAAGGTAACGAAGAAAGCTAACCAGAGCCCAATTAAGAGGAGTGCATTGACCTCCCAAAAGAGGATGACCACCTCAGAATTCAAGTAGTCGGGAAAGGGGAGAAAGTCTTTCTCAACCCAAATTCACTAAGAAACTGATCGAAATTGGAGAGCTCTTACCTCCAAAGGTCAAGGGAAAACTGGAGGATTCCCTTGAAGAAAATTTGAAGGTCTTCGCCCGGCAGCCCTATGACCTCGAGGGAGTTGATTGAACAATTGCAGAACACAAGGTCGGACTCAAGCCAGGTGTTAAACTAGTAAAACAAAAGAAAAGAACATTCACACCCGAACGCAACGAGGTCATTGCAAGAGAAGTCCATCCAAGCTTTTCTCGATGTAAGAATCTTGCAAGAGGTGGTGTACCTAGAATGGCTAGCCAATCTGGTGGTGGTCCCAAAGATGGACGGGACTTATAGAATGTGTGTGGACTTCACCAGACTTAACAAATATTGCCAAAATTATTCCTACCCCCTCCCTAGTATCGACCAGATGGTGGACTCCACAGCCAGATACTTTTGGCTAAGCTTCCTTGACGCATACAAAGGTTATCACCAGATTTCGATGGCTCTTGAGGACATGGAAAAGACCTCTTTTATCACAGAGGTTGGGACCTATTGCTACTCTAGGATGCCTTTCGATTTGAAAAACGCCAGGGTAGAATTTCAACGAGCAATACACAAGGTCTTCAAGAAGCAGCTCGGGCGGAACATTGAGGTGTACGTGGATGACATAGTGATCAAATCCAAGACTACAGAAGACTTCATAGAAGACATTCGGGAAACTTTTCAAACCCTAAAAGCAGCTCATATGAAGCTCAACTCGGAGAAATGTACCTTCGGAGTCTCTGCAGGAAAGTTCCTAGGCTTTATGATCTCAGAGAGGGGCATCAATGCTAGCCCAGACAAGATCGAAGCTCTATTGGACATGGAACCTCCTAGAAACCTCAAGGAGGTACAGAGTCTGCCAGGAAAAATGGTAGCACTAGGACGTTTTATCAGCAAGATGACGGACAATGGAGAAAAATTTTATAAAGTCATAAAAAAGCTAAAGGACTTTCAATAGTCTAAAAGCTGTCAGGAGGCGTTTATCAAGTTGAAGAATTTTCTGGGCAAACCTCCTCAACTCATCTCCCCAAGATCAGGAGAAGAAATTTGTATGTACCTAACTGCAACTGGAAAGGTAGTGAGCTCGGTATTAATAGTAGAAAGGTCATGTTAGCAATTTCCTATTGATTACGTTAGCCGTTTACTCCGAGGTCCAGAAACTAGATATACGAACCTTGAGAAATTTCTGTACCTTATCCTTATCACCTCAAGGAAATTAAAGTCGTATTTTGAAGCTTACAAGATAAGAGTCCTCACCAACTTACCGCTGAAACAAGCGCTGGCAAAACCTGAACTTTCAAGTAGGACAATGAAGTGGTCTCTCGAGCTCTCAGGGTATCAAATCCAGTTAGAACGAAGAAAGGCATCAAAGCTCAAGTTCTCTCAAACTTCATAGAAGAATGTACCAGAGCTCTATTGGAGCTCATGAGTACTTATGAAGGTAATATATGGACCATGTTCACGGATGGGTCCACGAAAAAAGAGAATTCAGGTGCGGGGATTGTATTGATCAGCCCTGAGGGAGTGAGAATGCCTTAATCTGTGAAGTACAACTTCCCAACCTCGAACCATGAATCAGAATATGAAGCTCTCTTATCAGGTCTAAGGCTGATAAGAGCTCTCAAAGTGCAGAGATTGCATGCTAAAACAGATTCACAGGTCATAGCCAACCAGGTCGCTGGAGAATATGAAGTGAGAGAAGATAATATGGTCAAGTATCTCAAAAGAGTAAGAGATATGATTTCAAAGCTTGACTACTTCCACATTGAGCAGATTGCAAGAGGGCAAAAATCAAAAGCAGACACATTGTCCAAAGTTTACCAAGAGCTAGCTGGAACTAATGCCAAGCTACTCATAGAGCAGTTACGCTCTCCCAACATTAATCAAGAAGAAAGCCTAGTTATAGAGGACCAAGCAGACTGGAGATATCCAATATTCAGATTCCTTAAACACGGTGACCTCCTCGAGAACCAGAAGGAAGCTCTCTAAGTGTGAAGATGGGCATCTCGCTACGTCTTGATAGGAGATGACGAGGTATACAGAAGGTTATACACATGGCCACTGCTCAAATGCTTAAGTCCAGGGGAGGGCAACTATGTTATTGATGAGGTACATAGCGGCATATGTGGCTCTCATGTGGCGGCAAAAACTGTCGCTAAGAAGATGCTGCAGATGAGATATTATTGGCCAACAATGGTTGCTGACATTGAGACCACCATACAGAAATGCACAAGTTTTCAGCTACATGGGAACAAATCATGTCTTCCACTCATGAATATCAGCCAATCAATGCCTCGATGCCATTTGACATATGGGGAATTGACATCCTCGGACCCTTCTCAAAAGGAGTAAGGGGTGCCAAATTCCTCATAGTTGTTGTGGAATACTTCACCAGATGGGTTGAAGTATAGCCAATGAAGGTGATTTCATAGCAAAAAGTTCAATCATTTGTGTGGAGAAGCATTGCATGCCGATTTTTGATCCCTCGAGCCATAATTTCAGATAATGGTCGGCAGTTTGCTGGTGACCCATTCAAGACCTTCTGCGAGAATCTTCACATTGAGCAAAGATTGACCTCTGTGGCTTACCCACAAGCCAACGGGCTAGTAGAAGTCACAAATTGAACAATCCTAGAAGGACTGAAGAAGAGGCTCACCGAATTTGTGAAAGAAGGTCGCCACATAGACTACTAAATGAAATCCCAATTATACTATGGGCATGCAAAACCACTCCCAGAAAAGCCACTGGAGAAACTCCATTTAGCTTGTGCTTTGGAGGTCGATGATAGTGCCAGTTGAGGTTGGAATGACGTCTTTAAAATTGACTGAGTATGACTTAGTCTTAAATGAGGGGGAGAGAAGGGCAGAGCTCAACCTCCTCGAAGAAGTCAGATGCAAGGCAATTGAAGCTGATAAAACTTACAAAATGCAGGTAACAAATTTTTCCAACAAGTAAGAGAAAGAAAGACACTTTGCAGTTGGAGAAATGGTCATCAAAATGTCAGATGTTGGCAAACAAGGTTAACTGACCAAGGTGCGAGAAAGTTGGTTAGAACCTTACCTAATCCAAGAAGTCCATAAAGGAGGGAGCTACAAGCTAGCTTATCTCGAAGGAAGACAACTCCTAAGACCTTGGAATGCTTGTCATTTAAAAAAGTTCTACGCCTGAAGGTCATCTAAGATATGAGAAACCTCATGGACCTGCTAGATCATGCCGATCCCAAACACTCAACAACGACCTCAACAATGGTTTCAACGAGCTCAATACAGATTAAAGCTAAGTTCTTTTAAAGTTTATGCGGTTGTTACGCATGTGTTAATTTAAGTTGCCTGAATGAAAAAGCAGTTCAATTATACAAGCATGCAATTGTCGAAAAACTGTGAGTGTGAAGATTAGAAACATTGCTCAAAGTAGAGGGAGAAAATATTGAGCAGTTTTATAAAAAGACAAAAAAGAGAACAGAAAGCCATGAACAGACTCTCTATGGAGCATCAAGTGTAGCAAAAAATAAAGCAAAAGGCCACAAGGATTTAGTACTTAAAAAATAATAAAGAAAGGCCAAGGCAGAAGGCACTAAAAGCTGTCGTCAAGAAAAGCTCAATCTAGTTTCCGGGCCTAGCGTTGCATCAGGGGGGTATTATCATCATCCCCCTCCTCTTTTACGGGGTGCTAGTAGGAATAAAGCTACTGGGAGTAGCTGTGGTTGAGGTACCTATCAATCAAGCCAATGGCAGGGTCAAGCGAGGAACATTTAAGAATGAATGGAAAAAATCTTTGGAAAGGGTCAAGTACCTTCCCTAAAGAAGGTAGTGAGCAGTTGGGGAAACATTTTCGAAAAATAATTTGAGCCTAGAAAGATGGGAATACCTTCAGGATATGCCATGACATAGGGTGTAATATCAAGAACCTCTTGGCCCCTAGCAACAGCCTCCGCAACCTCTTTCCGCTTCCTGGAAAGTCCTTCCCCAACCTCACCGACTTGGGCCAAGGACTCTGTTATGGCCACGTCTTCTAAAGAGGCCGTCTTCTGGTCCTCTTTCTCCCAGGGGAGGGAAGCAGTAAACCTAGGTTGATAAAGGTGGGAATCTGTTGTTGGGTTGGACTTCAACCCAGGATTGAGTTCCTTGAGCTTGTCCACAGTAGCAGTACACTGGGATATCAATTAGGGCCCTTTAGAAAGATTGCACATACTCTTGAAAAGTAAGGACCTTCTCCAAATTCTCCATAGCAAGGTTACCCTCCTTGTCGTAGAGCCCTTGAAGTTTCTCCAGCTTAGCTTCAAGCACTTTATTATGCTCCTCTTGCCCAACCATTTTCTTCTCAATTGCATCCAGGACTTTAGAAATATTCTAATTAATTGCTCTAGCTTTAGCAACATCTTTTTGGCAAGTAATAAGAAGATTCTTGGACGATTCAACAGAGGCGGAGAGCTCAACAACCTCTTTTTCCAAGCTGGCCTTGGCACCTTGGAGCTCTTCAATCAAGGAGGCAAACTCCCGATCCTTGGAGGCCCTCTCAACCTGCCTCCTCAACAGCTCACCCAAGACCAAATGACCTTGCAAAAGAGAGAAGGAATAAATTTATGGATAAAAGTTGAAAAGAGTAAGGATAGACCAAGGTCATCAGAAGAAGCTTACCCTAGCAAGGAAGGAAGCCCCAAATTTCCCAACCTCCTTATTAATTTACTACAGGCAGATCTCTCAGTCAACTGATGGAACACACTCCATCAGGAAGGATTGAGAATGGGGCCATTGGAATAAAGAGTCAGATGCTTCCATGGCCAGATTATTAACCCAAATTGCACCTCCTTTAGCAGCGTGAGCAGCTAGAGTAGAGTCTCCCAGGTTTTTCAGGGTCCTCGTGACCTCCTCCATTGCACAACCCAAGAAAGAAGGTTTGGAACCAGGGGTTGCCAAAGTTTTCCCTTTCCTAGAAATGCCTGAAGTGATTTTCTTTGGGCACGAGGAAGAAGGCGAAGAAGATGACTTCGAAACCTTGATGGGCCTATCGGAAGGCTTCATCCCAGCAACAATTGAAATTCGTTTAGAGGCCCCCTGGGTCCTCTTAGCCACTACAGCCTTTCCCCGACCCAGTGGAATAGGATTTTTGACAACCGGAGTTTTGGCAGGGCAAGGATTGGTAGAGCCTCAATCTCTCCCCCAGAGGTCCCAGAGGGATTGGAAGCATAGAGCCATTGAGGTGTTTTCATTACTGCAGAAACAAGGAAAAGGAAAACACTGTCAGAACCAAGCCAGGAAGCATAAGAATTCTATGAATACTAAGTGCACTACATACCAAGAGAAAAGACTTCTGAGTGAGGAAAGGTCGTGCTCTGTCGGTCGTCCTAACTCGATAGCGTGGAGGAAAGCCTCAAGCCAAATTGGGGCGGAGCATCCTATTTTGGGTTTACTGGAGTCAACCAGGTATAAAAGAAAGTCCCTATGTTCAGCCTGGTCAGCTAATAAATGAAATGTGCGACTAAGGTTCCAGTTTGGCTAAGCTTCAGGTTTGAGAGAATGACGAGGGAGGCGAACAAAGAAGAACAAGGGTTTCTACTCCCTTGCAGAAGACTGAAAAGGACCAAACAGTTTGTGTCTAGGAGTGAATTAAAGATACCCCGTAGGGCCTGTAGAAGCAGAAGAAACTCCCAATCTATAGAAACACCTAAAGAGTTCCAGAGAAACTGAAACTCTGTAAAGATGGCAGGTAGCCTCAAAGGCAACCACCATCTGAAAGGAATTGGGAACGAGTTGGGCCAATGAACAGTGCCAAAGGTAAGCAATATCAAAGAACAGATAATGAACATATGGAAACAAGATACCTCCCCTGAGGCTGGCACTATAGAGTACTATGTGTCGATCACGCCTACTATAGGTGCTCATGCCTCTTAGCAACAACAATTACACTCTTGCTCAAGCTTAACTCACCGCAAAGCTGAAAGATCAAGCTAGGGCTCAAAATGGAGACTATGGAATGGGCCTCTGTTTCAGAGAGCTCAAAGGTCTCGGCTTTCACCAAGGGAGCACTAGGCAATACTGGGGGAAAATAAAAACCTCCGTTCTCTAGATCAATGGAGGAAGAAGGAGACTTGGACCCCTTGGTTCGAGGGGAAGGACTACTATATACAGTTGAAATACTGAAAAGATAAAGAAAATATAATTTTTCAAAAAAGAAAGATGAGGAAAACTCAGTCGATGAAGTCCTGAAGGAAGAATTGAACGTCATTGAAAAGTAGTATTCGAGCTGAAGAAGGAGAAGTAGCAATAGGCAGGAACTCCGGGGAATTCTAATAGGATGAAAGAAAGTTTGTGCAAATCTTTGAGATTTGGGGGAATCCGGATTTAAATCATATCAAAGAAACCCTGGATCCTGTGAAGTGGGTTAAATTTTCCTAAATCCGGGGCATATTCACGTCCGAAAGGCCAGAACCGCCAACAACTTCCTCTCACAATAGGAAGAGTAAAGGCATAACGCTTCTTCAGGAAATAAGTGAGTTGGAGCTACCAAAACTGAAGCGGGGTGATTCTTTAGCAAAGATTTCTTGCCAAGCTTTCCAAAAGCAAAGGAATGAGTCCTCTCACAAAAATAGCTGTTGCAAGAAAACAGTGTAATTTTTCCAAGAACCGTGACCTCAAGATGGTAAGTCCTAAAATACTTGAAGGCCACTCACAGACAGTTGCAAGAAAACCATTCAACTTTTCAAAAGATTGCGGCTTAGAGACGGTAACCATTGAATACCCGAAAGTCAGATCCAAGACTTGGAGATGGTAGTTTCTAATACTTGAAAGTCGGACCAGTGGCTTGGAGATGGTAACTTCTAATACCTGAAAGAAGGGTCCCCAACCTCGAGATGGTGAACCTCAACTGTTGAAGGTCAGACTTGCGACTTGAAGACGGTAACTTATAATAAACGAAGGTCACATTGGCGAGTTCCGAGGTGTGAGTGGGCAAGGACTTTCTACCACCGACTTCACGGGTCACGGAACTAGAGGTCATTGACCTCTGGATGAACATAACAAAGGTCTCACTAGACCACGAATTACGACCTTGTGAGTCCCAGCCTTGCTCATGTATCTTCCATACCGCAACTAGGTGTGCACAACTCTGCTTGAAGCTAAAAAATTATAATTCAGCTTGTAGCTCTCAACTAGAGATGCGAATAGAAATTTACCCTTGCAGTTAGTTGCTACAAAGAATCGGCAGACCCAGTTGCAGCAGTGATATGAAGATGATAGTTTAGGCACCAATGACCTCTAAGCTCGCTGGACCTAAAGGAAGGTAATGATGGGTGAAACAGGCAGGACCCGGACAAAAGTTAACCCAAATAGGCTAGAGGGCCCCATAACTTCCATACTTGAAAGTCAGACTCACAGAGTCAACGAGGAAACGTGGGCAAGCGGCCAGCTACTACCGACCTTCCAGGTCACTGACCTCCTAAATGAGTTCGAGTTGAGGTCTTGCCAAACCCCCACTTCTACCTGGCTAGCTCCGATCCAAATCATAAATCTTATGACCACAAGTGCACAACTCCTTGCCATTCTAAGGAGCCAAGGATCACTCAGCACGACCTCACCGGAAGAGATGTTCGAGATCCTCAACATCCATAGGGAGGTCGTGAAGTTGGTCTGAAGTTCGGTTAGTGAGCTCGTAGCCCTCATAGAGACGTGAATGACAAGATCTCCCGTTCCAGGGAAACTCCATGATCTTAGGAGCAATTGGCGGGATTCGACTAAATCCCATAATTATCCTAACTGATTACTGTTACATAATACAAGGCCTAATTCCGAGAGGTAATGGACTCTTTCTCTCTCTACAAAAACAAAAACACACGATTAGTCTAGAGAAAAAAGGGACTAAGAAACAAAAAAGAAAGAAAATTGAGAACTAAGCCTTCTTGCTTTCTCGAGAACTGTATTTCCCAGAAAACTCGTCAAAAATACTAATTTAGACATCGGAGCTCTTCCTTGGGCGACAGTCCGCTCTAGTGACCTCTTTTTCTCATCTTCTTAGGCTGCTGATAGTGTTCCATCAGGATCTGTGGGATGACCCGATCAAACTCTTTTGGACCCCATCAAATATTATTTGATCGAAAAATTTCACATCATTGCTTCTTCAATTGAAAACCTACCTTCCAAAGAAACTTGAAAATCTACTATGTACTTCCTATAGATGTAATCTAACGAGGCAAGGATCCTTTGCTACATCTAGAGGTGTCCCCCCGCCCCAGCGGGGTGAAAACAAGTTAGGCTGGTCTAGGCTTTCATCCTCATTAGACAGTTACTTGGCCTGAACCTTCTGCTCTAATGCTTGCATTTTTTTTTATATAATAAAATCAATTTATAAATCCGATATATTATTTTGACATAGAATATGAGAGTATTTGATCATAATAGTTAATAAATAGAAATAAAATAAAATTAGAGAACTAATAAATTACAATAACTCAATGTAATTTATTTAAAAGATATGATAAAATACTATATAATTTAATTTGTTACATCATATACAATCATAAACACAAAAATTTAAATTATGATTCTATCAGATATATTTGTAGTTACTAGGTATTAGTCATAAACAATTAAAAATTAAATGTAATTTCTTCTACATATTAGTACACTTTTAAAATAAGAAAATCAAAACATTATTAATTATAGTACAACTTACGAATAAAAAGAAATACATTATTTCAACAATTCAAAATTTTAATTATTGTTTTTTATTTAAACCATATAAATATTTAATTATATAAAATATATATGCTAAGTAATTATAATGAAGTGGAAAATGTTATCATAGTTCATATATTATACGTTCAAATTTTAAATTATAAATCAATTTAAAAGCTTTTTTTTTTCTTTTTAAAAAAAGAAAAACATGCACAAGTCAATCTAACAGACAGTAAGGTTTAAACCAAGCTTTTGACACTAAATAGGGATAAAGAAAAACTTTAGTCTAATCCTATGTCCGAACAGGTCAGGCCATAAACTCTAACATGGCTCGTGTCCTGCTTCCAACCCATGGGATAGAGTCTTTACCTAAAGATCCATCCTAAGACTAGGCCAGCTCAGCCTTTCGTGGTTTGAGGTTTGGCCCTGAGGCCAATTTTTTTTTTTTTAAAAGAAAATATAATTTAAAATATAACGTAATTAATTGTAAAATAAAGAAATAAAGTTGTAGTTAATAAAATTTCTTCTTAAATAAGAGAAAACTAATTCATATTTTTTAAAAAGTAAAAGTAAATTCAGAATTAAAGTAATTATTTTCTTAAAAAGGGAAAATTAAACTAACAATTCTAAATTTTTGTTCAAAAAAAAAAAAAACAATAAACTAGAAAATTATATAAAATAAACCAACAAATGTAATTAATAAAATAACAAATATTTAAATATAATATATATTAAATAAAAAACATCTTTGATCCCATGCGCAGGCCTACCCCATCTTGGCCTTAAAGGGTTGAGCAAAAAAGCTTTCTAGCAAATTGAAGTTACATATTTTTCAACGCAATCCTTCAAACTTATGAGGCCAGACCGTTTTTGACAGCTAATGCATCACTCATATTCTTCTTATTTGATTATTATGTAGGTATTTTTTTAAAATAAAATCTAGTTACTGTTATTTTTATTCACAGTGGGTAATATACCTTTTCCCCCGTGAAGCTATCTACCTACAAAATCCTCTGCTCTATGTGAAAAGTATAGTTTTGGTTATTTAATTTTTATTTATTATCTTTTCCCACCTTTAAAATTTTTTAAGGTCTTACAATCCGCCTATAAATAATAAAATTTTTTTTAATTTATTAAATCATTTGTTTCTGGTGCCTAATTATAATACAAAAGGATTCCATGACTTCCCCATTATAATATACTCGGAAGATTGGTGTTTTTCATCCACCATCTATTTATAAATTGCAACTTTCATCCTTAAATCCCTCCTTTTTTTTTTTTTTTTTTTGATCCATCAACAAATTTTTTTGGTGCAAGAAGTCATTATGACCGGAAATTGAATTTTATTACTTTTTTCGTTCACCAGAGAGGGATATTTTTATCAAAAATATATTATAATTCACTTTATCTATTTATAACTCGTCCACTACATATTTATAACCCACCTAATTTTTTACCCTAACCAACGAAAGGACATTTTTTTTTAAAAAAAAAGGGAAAAAATTTTTGACAAAGGGACCATTTGGGTTCTTCAATTTTTGAATGATAGCCACATCAACCAAGAAAGACTTTGGAGAGAATTTGATCTTCAACGCTGGTGCCAAATAGAGTTATGGGAAGCAAAGCCATCCCTGGATTTGAACTTCCAAATATGCCGATTGCTGTGGCGGATGGATTCCCATTGACATTGGGCACGAAATGGACGAGACCTTTCGGGAGCAAGAACAGGTCTCCCCATTGAAGAGTTTGATTTAAGAGCTTCTAAATTGTGTCTAGAAAACTAACCTCGACACTTTCCTTGATGACAAATAACAATTCAATGGTGCGTATGTGTCTGTGGGGCAGTGAGAGTGCCGACGGGGAACTGGAAGAAGGTGACGGACAGACCCTGGCCATTGAGAATAGGGAAGGTTGCCTTGTTAGCACTTGCAATTTTTAAGTTGGATATGTTTTTAACCCAAAAAGTTCTTTGAAACTGGTGAATGTGAATAGATTTCCATTAACCATTCGGGTTCTAGTTGACTGCCATTTCAAACTATATCAATAGGAAGAAAGTCTTTGATTGGGGTTATAAAATGGTTGGGTGAGTGGGTTATAAATGGGTAAAGTTGATTATATTATGTTTTGACAAAAACGTCCCTCTCTAATGACTAAAAAAAAGTAATAAAATTTAATTTTCAGTCATAATGATTGATTGCACAAGAATAAAAAATTTGTTGAAAGATCAAAAACATAAAAAAAGAAGTTTATGGATGAAAATCGCAATTTATAAATAGCTGATGGATAGAAAACACCAATCTTCCTAATATACTCTCTTTGTTCGAAATAAAATGTTCCATTTTGATTTACACAAATTTTAAGAAAATTAGTTGATTTATTTCATTTTAAACCTAACAATATCATTCTCTTAAAAATTTTTTAACTAATTTAGAAAATGAAACCTTCGTTTCTGAATAACTCAAAATAGAAATGTGGATATTCAATTCTAGACGGAGGGAGTATCTCTGAAGTTTCTCTTTCTAAAATAAGAGTTGCATTTGTTAGCACCTTTGGTTTACTCAGTTTCTGTCTTATCTTATCAATCTAGCAAGTATTCATCAAGGTAACTCCACTTTCAAGAGTGAATTCTTTTAGATAAAGAAGAGAAAAAGTTTTACTTTCTGATACAATTTTTGTGAATTAGGCACCAGAAAAAGACTTGGTGTAGGATGTACTCCATAGAAGTGGATAGTGCCAAGAATATTTTCATCTCACCTACTTGACATGTGCAGTAGAAACTATTTAATTTATGATTACTTAAATATTACTCATATCAACCTTAATTATAAATCATTTAATCTCATTTTTTTTGTCCCTTATTATAAGTCTTTATTGGTAATTTAATGGTTATTTTGTTCATTTTTTCAATTTTACTCGTGCTTTCTCTCCTCATTTCTTTTATTCTTAATGTTCTTCTTCATGAGGATATGCTAAACTCCTGATATCATTAATTATATTTACAACAAAAAACACTTCATTCGCATTATTCTTAGAGCAACTTAATTGGAATTTCTATATAAATTCAATCACTTCTCTAGGGGGAAAAACTTGAAGTGCAAACTTTTCAAATCGCCATGTCTAATTAGTATCATCTAGGAACCTCACCTAGTATGCACTTCTAATTTTTCAATGCTGGGTGCATTTTGAGCCTAGGAATGAATGAAACAGTGAATATGCAATTGCAACCATGATGATGTTGGTAAGTCTATGAGCTGAACTCATAAGAATCTTATCTGAAATTACATTGCCTTTTACAAGCAATGGATTTCTTATGATTGCAACTGAAGATTTTAAGCCAGGAGGGCAAGGATAGTAAAAACTACTATGTGAGGCCTTATCACATGTAAAATCTTGATATAGTTTTCTACATTTCACTACCTTCTTGATTGCCTGGGAAGAGAATTGTCATAGTCATGCACTTAACTTTATCATTTTTTGAAGAGGTGGCCATTTTATGTGCATGTATAATCTCCTATTTTAAATAAAAAGCACTTATATTTCACAACATATTTACAATGATCGCTACAAACATAGTTTGTATCAAAAGGTGAGATTAACTTCACCTTACAAAAGAAAAAAGAAAAAAAAAAAACCCAAGTCCATGCAAATTTGGTAAAACTATTACCTTGCAAGGAATCTTAGATTTTTTTTTTATAGTTACAATGCTATTCAGTAATATACAAGATCCGAAATGATAACAAGGTTTAGTTTGTTTTTCAAGAGGTGATAAAAGTGCAGTCAGACATTGGACAAAGTTATCACTCTATATTGGTTTTTTAAGTTGGACTCTCAGTGTTGGAAACTCCAAACAGAGATGTAGATGTTTGAGCATGTTTTTCTGTTGAGCTCTGTGAAGATTGAAGACTGAATTTTGCTACCAACAATATGGAAGGAGTGTTTGATAGGCCTACATTGATGCAGATTTCTTTTTCTCCCTTTTTTTTTGCATGCCTCTTCATCTGAAATTGGTGTTTGAATGGGAGGATCAATCATGGTTGGATCATCACTGCCTCCTTCACCCATTTCCGTCAAGAGGTTGGTTGATGTTCTTTTGTGAAGAGTGACAACATTGTAAAGCTTTTGGAACTTGTTGTTGTAGGAAGCTAGAGATTCTTTCACAAGCATAACAATAAGTTTATGCTTAATGCCTTCTTGGAGAGGTTGAAAGTCAAGTGCACCCTAAATGTTTTAAAGAAAGAAGAAATAAAGAAGTGATAAAAGAAGAGCATTAGAAGTATGTGAATCAGTGTATGAAATGATATGTACAAATGTAAAGAGAATTAAGTTTTTCATTCCTTTTTCGTATGAAATAATTTCAGAATTTTAAAAAGGATTGATAAAATTAAAAAATAAAGAAAAAGACAATACCAATTATGAGAATACCTAAGGATTGAAGAACAAAGCATGATATATCTACACAGCAATTTCTATTATCAACCAGAAGCTAATGCAGTTTTTTTTGGGGGGGGGGGGGGGGTTTCATGTGCTCTTTGCAATGCATTTATTCAAGTTCTCCATCTATTTTCATGATGATGCATAAACCATGGAAATGCAAGGTAAATGAGGAACTCAATCTCTGCTCTAGAGGGAAAACTAAAAAGATGCCAAGGGAAGAACAAAAGAACTACAAACATTATGATGAAATGTGCAAGAGGATCTTGAAAGTGTGCAAGCCAAATTAAGCATTAGTTCTGTCATACTACTTTTTTTCTTTTATATAGATTTCTTTTTAGTGTTGAATAGAAAAAAATGTAGAAAAATTACATGTCCAGCATTTGTAATTTGGTCAATGTTTCTTCGTAGTTTTGAATTCCGATATCTTATTATTTAGAAATACAATTGTCACAGTTGGTATACTGACGCAGAACAAGTAGACAAACAAGATCAAGATTGTTTAATAATTTTATTTCCTTAATTAGATAGAATTTTATTTAGAAA
>JAOXNR010021491.1:0-26007 GCA_028571225.1 Parsonsia alboflavescens | reverse complement strand
AAGTCTTTCTTCATTCTTGATCTTCCAACCTTGTATTTGAAATACAAGCTCTTGTACATAAACTCCTTTATTCCATATGCATCTTCATATGAGATCTTCCATGAATTATCCCATGCCATGTATGCTCCTTGGTCTCCATCAAACATGTAATCTCTTTTGAGTGATGAGTTCTTAAAGATCAAGCATGACCTTTCATGAGAGTTCTTCTTAGGGTTCTTGAGCCACTTCATTTAGGACATTCAATCACTGTGGGATGAGGTATTGAATTGTCTTACCAAAGCAAGAGATTAGTTGTTGTTGAATCACCAACAAAGCCCTTGAACCTTTGATGAGTCCCTCTTCTTCCTTGATTGATTTTTGAATGAATGAATCCTAAAAACCTTCATCCTTTTTCAAGAATCACATCATATTTTGGTATCAGAGCATAGGTTATCATCAATGGTTTGCCTATCATTACTTGATTTGTGTTTTGTTCTTTGCATTTGTCTTAGTTCTTCTCTTGTGATCTCTATGTGATTGTGGGAATTAAGCCTAAGGCCAAAAACAAGGGCTAATTCTATGTGTTTGGTGTTTCTATTTCTATCTTCTATCTCAACAAAAGAAAAACACAAAAAAAAAAAAAGAAGAAGAAAGATCGAAAGCTAAAGAAACAATGCATAAAAAGAAGAAAAAAAATTCTACACAAAAGTGCCAAAAAAAGAGTGAAAAATCATTGGGTTTGTTGAATTCAAGTTCATATCTCTTGCGCTATTAAACTATTGTTTGGTAGAGATTGAATTGTTGATGAATTGGGCTTGAATTTCCTATTGTTTATGCAAATTTGAGATCAAAGGCTTGAATTATTGAATTATATAAATATATATATATATATATATATATATATATATATATCTCAAAATTTGGGATCACAATCTTTGTCCTCAAGGTGTTTGATGAAATGCCTATCTTCTGTTTTCTTGGATTCTAAATGTTTGAACATTTGTCTTGAGTTTATTGACCTTATTTCTTTGAAACTCCATTCTCTTGGTTCTTGTTTGGTGATCATCAATTGATTGGATTGTGTGGATCATTTTGGTATTCTTACCTAAGTGATTTGCATTGTGCTTTTGAGTTGTTTAAGAACTTGAAAGAGGAGCTAGAGTAGAAAAAGGCGATAGGAGCAAGATCATTGGAGAGAGTAAAAGCCATTGAATGAGTGATATACACAAGTGGAAGTGAGGAATACATATATCCCTTGCTTTTCTTATTTTCTTTTATAGGTACATCATGACTAACACATCATCTCAAGCATCTTATTATGGAAAAAGATCAGAGACATCTAAACCTTGTTCTTCGATGGAGTATATGCTATATGGAAGAGATGGAAGGAGGAGTCAACAAGTGAACTAATCAAGAGGGAGACAAGAGCATATTGAAAAGGATGATGACTATTATGACTTTGAAGTTGAGGAGTGGCCAATGAGAGATAGATCTATATCCACTACTCAAGGTTCTAAGAGTGTTGGGGACTACTTGAAACTAATGGAGTTAGCCATAAAGGGAGCTAACAATAAAAAGGATAGAGAAACTTTGATGGCTACATTTCTCAAAGGGTTGAGAAAGGAGATTAAAGAAAGAGTTGAACCTCTCCTTATTGTTAATCCTGAGGAAATGGTACAAATGGCCTCCTAAGTTGAAAGAAGCCTAGAGAACCAAAAGTCATCATGTGGGAGATCTTATGAAAGCTCAAGTCTAATTACTTCTTCAACAACTAGAGTGTAAAATGTATGGCCTAAAGAAGAGAAACCAAGCCTAAGGTGCAAGGGATGAAAGTGAATCTTGGAGTCAAGAGTGAGACACTAGCACAATCCTCTAGAGATGAGTACTACCAATGTTTCAAGTGAAATGAATATGGAGATAAAACTTCTTATTGTTGAACATGGGAGACATTAGTGCCAAGAGAGGGAAGATATCTCCATCCCAAATGAAGACAAGGTTGACCCCAAAAAGTTGTAGACAAAATGCAAATCCAAGAGACTCCTAATGAAGAGACGAAAGTTGTTGATCATATGACACTTCATGAAGGAGATAACCAAAGAAAGACCTTATTTCTAGCAAGATGCATCATTTTCTAGAAGATAAGATATTTGTTGATTGATCATGTGTGTGATGTGAACTTTGTGAGTCAATATGTGGTGGAAAAATTGGAGCTTAGATGTGAGAACCATCCAAACCCTTATATGCTACGAAAGTTGAATTGGGGTGAAGAGGTTTTGGTTGATACACAAGTGAAAATACCTTTTTCCATAATGAAGTATGAAGATGAAGTGCTTTGGGATGTGATTCCTATGCAATCAACTCATTTGTTGCTAGGGAGACCTTGGTAAGGTGAAAGAGGTGCTATATATGATGATTGCAAGCACAACTACGCCTTTAAGAAAGAGGGAGGAAGAATCAAATTGAATTCATTGACACTAAAAGAAATACAAAATGATCAACAATTGATAAAGCAAATGATAGAAGAGTTCTATGTCGAAAAGAAGAGTCTTTAATTGAGATGAAAAATGAGAGTCAGGATGAGAGAGAAAAAGAACAAGAGGAAATAGAAAAAGAAGAGGATGAAAGTGAAAAAGATCTTGAAAGGCATAGTGAGATGAAAAAGGAGCAGAAAAATGAGATTGTGATGCAAAAAGAAATGAATGTCATTGAGAGAAAATATTTGAGAGGAGAGAATGAAAATTCTTGTGATAAAGAAAGAGAAAATAAGAGTGCTTTGATCTTCAATAAGAACAAGGCTATTTTTGTACCCATTTCTAACATTGACCACTCTTTTTATAATGTTTTGTTGCCAAAATTCAGTTTTTTGAAGGCCTAAACAAGTTGAAGGAAGACAAGGACAACAAGATGATGAATGCTATGTTAAAGTAGTGCACTCTTATCTTTACTTTTGGTGATAGAATGTTGAATTTTAATCTTGAAAAGTCAATTTTTAAGGCCAAGTATGATTGTGGAAATGCTTGTGATGTTCATGAGTAAGTTGCTATTTGTGAAATTCTTGAGCATAGTGATTCCTTGATTAGAGAAAGCATGTCTTCTACTTCTATGAGTCTTGTGACAGCTTTTATGGATTTTGAAGTTGTTAAGGAATCATGTGTGCAAAAATATGATTGTAGGATTGTGAATGAAACATTTGGAAGGAATTTGAATGTCTCTAAGAGCTTTTTGAATGATATGCTAGATCTTAAGCTTTTTAGGGAATTATTTGTGAAAGACCATGCTTGTGACTATGTGTATAATGCTTCTAGACAAGTTATATATGGTCAATTTTTCAAGCATATTAATTCATTGATTAGAGAAAATGCTTTGTATAAAGATTTTATACATGACATGTTGGCCATTGGAATTCATGAAAATAGCCTAGAGTTTTCTTCTTATGACCTAAAATTCTTGAACTGCAGGAGTGAGCAAATCTTTGGGACTTACATGAATAGACTTGCAAAGTTTGTCCTATCTGATAGAGTTTTGTGGATCTTTGATGCTATGCTTATCGATGATAACTTGTATCCTTATGGTCTAGTGTGCATACTCATTGTTAATTCTAAATTCTTGTTTATCTTATTTGAGATGCACTTCATTGTGAATCGTTTGTGAAGAAAATTCATACTTATTGAGATTAATTACTTGTTGAAGAATGTTGATGAAGCATGTCATGTTGAAGGATTGGTCATAGTTGAAATCATGAAGCTTCAAGAGTATGATATCAACATGAATGATTGGATTCTATTTCTTTTATGGTTTTTAGATTCAACACTTATGATGTTCATATGCTTAGAATAGGAACTATATGTACTCTTGATTATTCCAAGTATAATGATACCTTTGGGTTGTTGAATCTTGAGAATCATGAAGTTGAATTTGTGAGATATGATAATCCTAGAACCCTGGATATCTTGTTTAGAAAGCATGTGTTAGGACTATATATGACAAAGAAGCCTATGCTCATTGGTGAATACTTGTTGAATTCTTGTGAAAGAGTATGACGAAGTCACAATGAGAATTTGATCTTTAGTGATGTTGATAGCTTTATGTTGATAAAAACAATGTGTTTGCTATGAGTTTAATCTCTATTTGGCATGTTTGGTGGAAGTACATGAAGATATGGATTAAATTTTGTGCCATGAATAGAGATATGATGGAGTTTGGGAAGTTTTGGAAATATTCCCTGCTTTGAAAGAGCATAATGATGTCCATTTTGATGAATTAGTGACTTGTAGCATATGTGAAGGGTATTTTCTTATTCATTTTATACATGTGTTAGATGTTTTTGATGGAGGGCATGTAAATGCTATGCTAAATGAATGTTTCTTGAGCTTAATGTATTTGGATTCTAGGTTTAGAGAACATTTATATCATTTAATGCTATAATGTCTTGTGCTTTGAATGACGTAATTTGCTTTCTTGTAGCTTTAATGAGTTTGTATTCCTTGTCTATGTTCTTTCTTCTAATGAGTTTCATGTAGTGCAAAAGGAATACATATCAATCAAGGAGAGACTACCACCTTTAAAAAGGGTTATGGTAAGGCAATGTGAAGGTATAACTTCCTTGAAGGATAACTTGGAGTTAATTGGTAAGTATCCTTGTGATTCTTCAATCCATGTTAGTGATCATTCTCTTTTCTTTGTAGGACTTCGAGATTCGAGGAAGAATCCTCTTGAGGTGTGGGGGTATGATAGGGATCAAGGAACAAGCATATCTATAATGTAATCATCAAAGAAGTCATATATGGAAGAGTTCAAGAAAGAAAGAATTCATGGAAGAAAATGTACTTATAAAGACCTATTCTTCAAGTATGAGAGCTCATGGTTGCCTTCTAAAGATGGTCCCTCGTGAGATGTCCTGCTTGTTGGTTCTGCTACGAACTAGATCCTTTTGTTCAATATCTCCAGTTCATAGTTGAATTTTTCCTAGTGGCCGACCACGGCGTGGTGGTTGTACTCATGTTGGTTGTCATCTTGTCACCATAGTTTTTTATTTTTATTTTTTATGTTTTGAAGAAAACTTTTGATCAAAGTGTTTTTCCCACAAACAGTGCTAGAAGTGATGGAGTTTGGAATTGATCTTCGGGTCACCCCAAACAATGACAACACCTATAATTACAACCAAAGAAAGTCAGGTCACCGGAGTGGGTTGTCACCTTGAGGAAAACTCTGATGCCCAAGTCAGTTTCCTTTGAGAGTAAATTGAATGAATCAACTTGTGTCTTTCCATGCGTGATTTGATAGTGTATATCGAATTATAAATTACCAGTTAGGTGAAGTTAGCTTGTTGGGATTAATCTCAATTACGTGAAAGTAGGTATTTAGGATAATTTTGAGATAATATCCCATAAATTGCTCCTAGAATCTTGAAATTTCGGTCATATAAGGTACATTGCCATTCACGTCTCTGGTGTAAGAATTATGAGCTCATTAATGACATATGAATTAACTTCACGACCTCCTAATGAGCCTTGAAGGTCTCGACGAACTTCTTTAGAGGTTGCAATGAGTGATTTTAAGGTTTATAACGTGTGTTAAGAGTCACAGATGTTTGATTGAGGCATGGAAGGTGTATGAGATGGAGCGAAGATCACCGGGTCGAAGGTCGTGGTCTAGTGAGACCTTTCCTAAGCTCATTGAAGGTCAATGACCTATGAGGTTGACGACTCAGGAGGTCGCTAACTCTCCTTTAGTAAAGTTGGATCGAATCTCTTATATTCAGGTCGAAATTTGGCTATTTGGGCCAGGTTATTTAGGTCGTACCCTTTTCCCCATCACCTCCATTTGGTACCCTTCCCACATCCTTCTAATTCATTGGTTTAACATCGTTCAAAATATCCCTCACCTTCTTCCAAGTCCAAGGCGTTTAACACCAAAGAGTTTAGAAATTGTTTCTGGAAGATTTACCTAAATCTCAGCACAATCTTATGAAAAAAAAAATTAAGGGATGAAGCAGCATCTTGTTTTAGAGCTAATCCAATTTAGCAATGAAGTTCTCTTCATTTAGTTATTTTAACAAACACTTTATATGCTTAACTTATCTTGTTAATTTCCTGTACAATTTTTTTGAGGGGAAATATAAGGTTTTTGGGTGCCGCCATAGCAATGGAGGGTATTGGACAATTAAAGGAGTAGGTTTGTTGGATTGAGGGGAAAGATTAGATTTTTGGGTGCCGCTGTGGCAAAGGAGGGCATCAGGCATTTGGACTAACGGAGAAGGTGGAGAAATTGTTTCGTAGACTTAAAATACCAATTTTACCAATGTAAAATTCGCAAATGGGAATGCACGTGAGAAAAGCTAACAAGTTGGGCTTTTTGCCTCTATAATCCCACAAGTAAGGACCAAACTATAATTTGCACTCACATGTTTATTTGGAGCCAGAACATTCCTTCAAGTTATTATAAGTAGTCGAAATGATTTAAACCATCCCTCTCTGACTATTTCCACGGTAGAACAAGCTATGTGACGTGCACATGACCACGTAGGAGGGACAAAAATGTCAATTTATTATTCCCTCGAGAACCCAACAATAATGCAATATAAAAAATATAAAAATTACAATTGGGTTTTCAATGGGCAAAAGTAGCAAAAATTGTGGGAAAAATTTTCCATTCTTCACTTGGCTTCTTTCATTTCTTTTACAACCATGGCAGAAGAACCGTGGGCCTCTTCCTTATAATTTTTGAATTTTTTTTTCCTTTAAAGTACTAAATCTTGTTGGAACTACCCTCTTTGTGACCTTAGCAACGTAAAAAACATAAGTTCAATTCCTTCCCTAAATCACAGATGCCCTTTATAGTAATAAAACTATTGAAGATGAAAATGTGAGGATGAAGAAATCGAGTTGAGAAAATGAAAAAAAATCTAAACTCGGAGTTGAATGATTCAATGATGAAACTCTGGTTTTACAAATTGAAAACCCAGATTGTATTTTTAAAAAAAAAAAAAATTTATGCTACATTGTTGTTAGATTTAAGAAGGAATAACAAATTGGCAATTTTGCCCCTCATAGGTAGGCATGTGCCATGCTCGTGGCCTTTCCCGCCGTGGAAATAGCTGAAGAAAGATGGTTTGGATCATTCCGATTACTCGTAAAAATTTAAAAAACTATTATGATTTCAAATAAACATATGAGATTGAATAATATTTTAGTCCAAACTTATAGGACCATATAGGTTAAAAGCCCCTGCCAAGTTTTATCATGAAAAGTGGTGGTGGAGTATTAATAATCTTAAATTTATTATATATAAAAAAAAGATGAAAATAAAGTTTGAGGGTACTTTCAAACAATCATAAATAGGTGATGTATCATTTGCACTGTTTTCCCTTAAATACAATTGTGAATTTCTTATCCTTTTCTGAAAAAAGTATAACTAAACACTACTTCGACTAATTTCTTACGAGGGTAAATTATATTCATTAATTTTCCTCCTTAATTCAATTTCAAAAAAAGAAATCTACAAAGGACGTGGGGAATACTCAAAATACCTCGAAAAAAAATTTTGTCAGCGCAACATCCCATTTTGGGACCCTTTTTTCTCAAAGGAATTTTGAGACCTTATCAGTGAAATTAAGATTTTGCTATTTTGTTTGATGTTTGTAATATTACTTATATTGAACTAAGCGTTGAATATGATATTTGTTTATCTTTCCAAAGAAGGATATCATCAATGTCAATCAATGAGCTATGAAGGATAGGCTCGAAAATCTTGGTTATGGCTTTCTGAAAAATTGAAGGGGCTTCCATTGATATTGAGCATTAGGAATGTAAAATGCAGTTTTATAACGTTCATCAGGTGCAATTCCTAATTGCCAAAAACCAACTTTCAAATCAAATTTTGAACATATTTTTGCTCCCGCCAAATGCATAAAAAGGTTTTGAATTCTCGGGAGCGGAAATTTATCATCTTTTAAAAACTGGTTTAAAGGTTTGTAGTCGATGACTACCCTCTTCTTACCTTTGACTTGCTCACTTCTTTTGTTTATGAAAAAGGCTTGACAAGCCCAACTTTAATCAGTTGGCTCGATTAGTCCTTGCTGCCATAGTTGAACACATTCTTCCTGAGCAAGCTTAAGATCAACTGGAGTCATTCCAGGATATGTTGCTTTGGTTGGATTAATATCCTCATTAAGCTTGAAAGGGAGCCGAACAAAGAATTCTTCATTTTTCCAATGCGAGTTTTTGTTCTTGAAGTTTGCATGAGAATCAACACAAAATTCCTTTAACATTTTAGCTTTGGATTTAAATTTGTAAATAGTATCACAAATAGCAAACATATTAGTAACGGGAGTAAAGGGTTGAAATTGATGTTTATATCGGATCCCGTGAGGGAGAACCCTCAATCTTTCTGTCTTAGCATATGCATCCCATATGATAAGAACATCTTTACCATGGAGTTTATTTCTGAAAAACTTTATCCAGATTATGCAATCTGGGAAGAACTTTATTCCCTCCAGGTGTTTTGAAATAAGATTGCCCTAGAAGACTTCTCCATTTGCTGCTTGAAACTCTGCATCTATGTTTGTCCAGTATCCTATTTTGAGAATATCTGGATTCATCATTGTTTTCATGGCACCAGTGTTTAAGAATCTGATAACTTTGATCGATTGGGCATACTTAGACGTCAATAGGGAAACCTGCACATGAGGAGGTTGAATATTAGTTAAGGAAGCAATATTTGGAGTTTCTTTAATAGTAAAAACTGGTAAACATGATTCTTCTTTAGAATCATTTTCAGATGCTTCAAATTCAAAATCTTTAATTTCAATGGCAAAGGCGGTATCCTGGTCTGGATGGCATTGCTCTGAGAACATTGATTCGACGTCAGATTCTGGATGGTCAATCATCAGCTGTGAAATAAGCTTCGAAGCTTTGGCCTTCTTGTTCGGACAATTCTTCGCAAAATGGCCCTTCTTCTTACAGAAATGGCATCTACCCGACTTTGATCTGTTGGAGGCCTTCCATCTGAAGTACTTTAGATTCTTCTGGGATTTGTACTTCCTTTGCTTAGGAAACCCTTTTTTTTTTCTCTTGAATTTATAGATGCGTTTCTTTGGTTTCGGGTAGCAGATCTCATAATTTCTATTGCAAATCTTCTCAAGCTTTCTTCTTCCGTGAAAGAAGTTCTCAATGACCTTCCTTCTCTCACAGAGTTTTTCCAGACAAGTGAATGTTGCTTGATGGATCTCTGCTAGTCCAAGATTCGCCAATGTATTTCCAAAGAGCTTGATCATTTTGTTAAGTTCAGGCTGGATCTCTTCTGGAAGTGAGGAAATGTACACCTGTTTAAGATTTGGGTCCCTCATCTGCCAAGGCGATAGTAGATTTCTATCATCCTCTTGAAGTGTCCCAGGAACAACATTTCATCTTGAAGAAGTCTTGCCTCGCCTGCTTGATTTCCAAAGAGTAGTCTCCTACAAATTGTTTAAATATTATATTAATCCATTGATCTAAAGAACCTGTAAGTAATTGATTTCTATCAAAAGCATATAATAAAATGAACTAATCATGTAGGGTACCAACAGAAGGACTAAAACATTCAGAAAGAATGTTGTTTAGAGGTACTCCCTTCAATAACTATGTGTTGACCTATGCTGGCATTTCTTGGAATCGTTCACACCTTTGACTAATGGAAATGTCACCAAAAGTGAAACGAGTGTTCTTTGATGATTTCTCTGGAGGAGCTGGTTGCGGAGGTGGAGGTTGGTGGTCAGCCGTAGATTCATCTTCTACGTCCACGTCTTGACCAAACCCAATGTAGGAAGTTAATCCAAAAAGACCTAGGGTGGTCATGAGAATTCCTGAGACATCCATTTTCTCATCTCCCGATTCTGTGCAGTCAGAGATGCTCTCTGTGGATGCTTTGGGCACTGAATCTTTATTTGACTTGCCAAAGGATACATGAGCATCATCGGCTTAATAAGACACCGTCAATTGTGGTTACGGATTTGCCGGAGCAAGATTAGGCTACTTTATAGAGTCTGCTGGAGTGAGTCCTTCAGGAGTAGGAGCTCTGGATTCTTCCCTTCTTGGAATCACACTTTACTAAGCCGAGCTGGTGCTTTTGCTTTCTTTTCCAGAATATACCCAGGACTTTTGGGTCGGAAAGTTTCCTACAAAGGAGTTTCTGAGGTGGAAAGTGAGAGCTTCTTCTTGGGTGCCAGATGGACATAAGGATGCTCTTTTGCCCATTTTTCCCAAAAGCTGCAGTTGGGTATATTGTAGTCTAGAATTTTTTCAGCTCAAGGTCGAGTAGGACTTTGTGGGTCGCAGAAAAGTGGTGTTGGTGTATGGAAGGTTGGCGAAGCATTTGGAAGACCAAACATTGAAAAGCCTTGTGATGGAGATAATGGAGCAGGAGCAGTTTGAGATTTCCTTTTCTAATAATTTTCAGTTTGTCTCTGCAATTCATAAATCTGTTGGTGCTTCCCGTCGAACTCAATGTAATGGCTGGTTCCGATACGAATCATTGTCTTCAGATCTCGATCAACAGCATTATGTTTGTAAAGCAACTCATGGTTGTGTTTTTCAACATAGTCAATCATTCTTTCGACTTGATTCACTCTGTCATCAATCCTTATCAACATGCGATTCTGGGTTATGGCATTGTCCATCTGCTAGTTAAGGACTTCTTTTGCCGGGTTCAAAGGAAGATGTCGTATGTGTTCATCAACTACTTTCTGAGTGACATATGGCCTGGATGCACGATTTTCAATTTCGTCTATTTTCCTTTCCAATGGCGGAAAAGTAGAAGCATATGGACTCATCGTGGGCTGATTCATCATGCATGGGATTTTAGCTGGCCCACTTGGTGTGATTTCTGCTGTTTGCTTACAATAAGGAGATGGCTCGTAGTAATCCAACGTGTTTCTCCTTGGTGCGGGCTTTCTTGGAGTGATTTTTTCCGCCTCCTTGCAATAAGGGGATGGCTCGTAGTAGTCCATTGTGTTTTTCAGGATTCTTTTGATCGACGGTGGACGGATGGAGGACCTTCCTTGTTCATCAATAGTGCCGATGTCCTAGGAAATGGCCAATAAGAATCCTTCAAATCTTTGAAGGGTTTCTGGACTGCCATTGCCGTGGCCTTGTCATCTTCTTCATCTAGTGGAGGACGTTTGTTTGAACATCCACCGGTGTTCTTCTTTGCTTTTTAGTGCCTTCTTGGGGCCTCCTCTTCATCTTCTGAGGATTCATCCTCACACAAGCATTCAGGGTCACAAAGGCTTGAGCTAAGTACATCCCACAGGAAATGACCATTGACACGGGACGTATAGCTAGGTTCTACAAGATGGTTGTAAGAGGACACCAGGCATTGTTTCCATAATCTTTGGGAAAGAGGAATTATCCATCTATACTGTAAACTCATGACTAAGCATTTGAAACTTCAACCTTTTGATTCCATTCTTAATTACTAGAATCTCCTCGATGGTGGTGTGATATTATTTCTCTACATCCTTGAACTGGCTGCTGGCATGACCAAAATAATGTTTTTAGCCGTTGAGCTCTTCAATGAGGATTGCTCCCCAGAACTCATCACTTGCATCTATCTGTAAGATCCTATGGTATGTGGAAGGAATATGGAGTGGAAGAGGTTTCTGACACATTTGTTTGAGGACTTGGGCTGCTAGGGTTTGTTCATGACTCCATGGAGGTGGTTCGGTTTGTATAACCGTCTGGCATATTTAGTGGAGTCAGGAAGGAAGGTTTTGATGTAGTTGATGATGCCAAGGAATTGCTGGATTACTTTACGGACAGATTTTCACCAAGAAATGAGGGAAGGGATTCGACTAGGTGTGGTCCTGGCTGGAGTTTTCCATTAGTGATTTTCATGCCAAGATATTAAGCCTATTCAAGGCTGAAGAAACTTTTCTTTTCTGATAACATGATACCCCGATATTTGACGATTTCAAAGAACTGTTCTAATAGTGACAAATGGGCTTCATCGTCTTTGGAAAAAAGAAGGATATCATCAATGTAAATCAATGAGCTATGAAGGATAGGCTTAAAAATCTTGGTTATGGCTTTCTGAAAAATTGAAGTGGCTACCTTCAAACCAAATGGCATCACCTTCCATTGATATTGAGTATTAGGAATGCAAAAAGCTATTTTATAACATTCATCAGGTGCAATTCCTAACTACCAAAAACCAGCTTTGAAATCAAATTTTGAAAATATTTTTGCTCCCTCCAAATCCATAAAAAGACATTACTGATTACCTAGTAAAACATGGTACGTGTCATTGAAGAATAGTGGTATCCCATGCTGTCACCTGGAGACTCCGGTTTGATCAATGGCAACTACAATATTTCCTCTTTTTTTTTTTTGATATTGCTTTCATTAGGTTTAGAGTTTTGTTGATAAAAGTCATGTTTCCTTTTTATATAACAATGTGTGTGGTAGTAGTGTAGTGTTGAGTATCCCACACCATCACCGTGGAGACTCAAGTTTGAAAATATACAAATATGCAGGATTTTACTCTTAACAAACTGGGAAAACTATTCCAGCTTATTAGCAAAAGGAGTATGAATTCCTGGAGTGTAGAACGATGGTTGAGAGGGCTTTGGAATTTCGAAAGTCGCTTGTCGATTTGGAGGAGCAAAGAAAGAGATGAGATTTTCGTCAAAAAGAAAGGCGACGAGAGTGCCCCATTAAAAGTAGCTATGAGTGGCGTGTAGTATGATTTCGTCAAGATTAATAGCCTAAAATGGATACGAGGGCAGCTTTTTATACCCTTTCGAAGTCTAAGGGAAAATTATCAATGCGTTAAAAATGATAAGGCTAAAACCAAATATTAGAATAAATGAGCGTTACCCGGCTTGTTTTATCAAAGTTGATACAAGATATTTATGTTACTCAATTTAATTATACTACTCAAAAACAAGAAATGAACGGATCGAACCTTTCAAATGCGACGTTGGATGACACATGTTCTATTATGGCATCCTCGACGAAGATATTTGGTGGTACATTTGTATCACAAAAAGCTTTTATTATGATACCGACATTCTCTTTAATTGGATTTCCATAATGTGTTCTAAACATCTTTGATTGTTGATTAAATTAAAAGTAGTTTAATGTGAATGACAATTTTATGAGGACCTTATTAAGTCAAACACCCATAACGTCTATATTAAGGGGCAATCTCTTATTTAGGAACCTATGAGTATTATCATTATATTATTAGTTTTGTTATATTCATTTTCTCAAGTAATCTTGTATTTCTTTAGAATAGTTGACTACTATTCTTACAACATCCCTTGTCAGATGTTATTGAGATTTTCATATCGATAAGACACCAAAGCTAGTATGTGTTGACCAATGACTTTTGTCATGGATATGTGATATTAAATAATCACATAAGCATACTTAGAGTACTTAGTACTCAATTGAACTGCCATGAAATAACTTCAATGAACATGATATGAGGACATGAGTGATTTCAATATTATAGTTATATTGCTTATCTTTTCACTTGAGGTCATCGAAGATTCTAGTATTAAAGACTGCGTACATTAGTATTGTCAAACGCCACTTTTAACCTAGTAGACATTCTAGACTTGTATTGAGTATGTCATGATTTTTATGTCTAAATGTTCAATGGAAAAGATAGGATTTGTTCGTTCAATATAACAAGAAACTAATGTGTGGTGTTTTTATTTGAGTGAGTCTATGAAATTCATGCCCATTCTCGAATAAGAAGATAGGATAAAAAGCAGAGGAAATCCCTCAACTCAATCTCAAGTTTTTTACCCTCCAACTTTTCACAGTTTGTTGTTTGCTCTCTAGTTATAAAAAAGTAACCCTCCTATCCATTTTAGGTGTTTAGCCCTAGTGGAATCAATAGACAATTTCGTTCATTCATTCTCAACCCTACCTTTTAGAAAACATTCTAGATTACCCGATAAATAGAGTATTTGTCAATATAGTATAGTGGTGTATATCCCACACTATCACTGTGGAAAGTCAGGTTTGATCCCTAGCAATGGCGATATTTCTTTCTATGGATATTTTCACATTGTGCATGTTTTAAAAAGAATCTTCTTTGCTCGTAGTTTTTGATATTTCGTTCATTTGGTTTCGAGTTTTGTTGATATAAGTCACGTTTCTTTTTTATATGATGATATGTGTGGTTGTAGTATAGTATTGAGTATCCCATGCCTTCACCAAGGAGACTCAGGGTGTTTGAAAACATACAAATATGCAAGATTTTACACTTAGAATACTTGAAAAAATTGTTCCATCTTGTTAGCATAAGGTGTATAACTTTCAGTAGTAGAGAACGATACTTGAGAAGGCAATGGAATTTCGAAAGTCACTTGTTGGTTTGGATGAGTAGAAAAAGAGACAAGATTTTAGTTAGAAAAAAGAAGATACAAAAGTGCCCTTCTAAAAGTTGTTGTGAGTGACTTGTAGTATGATTCTATCATGTTTAAGAGTCTAAAATGGAAACGAGGGCTGCTTTTTATACCTTTAGTAGTCGGAGGCAAAATTATCAATGCCTTAAAAATTAGAAGGCAAAAACCAAATATTTGAATAAATGAGCTTTACCAGGCATGTTTTACCCAAATTTTATACTAGATATCTATCTTACTCGATTTAGTTATTGTACTCAGAAATGAGAAATGAATGGATCCAACCTTGTGCATACAACATGTTGCACGACACATGTTCTATTATGGCATCCTCAAAAAAAATATTTGCAGGTGCGTTAGTATCACAAAAAGTTTTTATTGTGATACCTACATTCTCTTTAATTTGATTTCAATAATGTGTTCTAAACACCTCTGATTGTCGATGAAATTAAAAATAGTTTAATGTGAATGGCAATTTTATGCAGACCTTATTGAGTCACACATATAGAATGTATAGATTATGAGGCAATCTCTTTTTTAGGGACCTGTGAGTAGTATCATTATATTATTAGTTTTATTACGTTTATTTTCTTAAGTAATCTTGTATGTTGTTAGAATAGTTGATTACTATTCTTACAACATCCCTTATCGGATGTTATTGAGATTTTCATATCGATAACACCCCGAAGCTAGTATGTCTTTATTGATGACTTTTGTCATGGATATTGGATATCAAATAATCACATAAATATACTTAGAGTACTTTGCACTAGATCGAACTGCTATGAAATCACTTCAATGATCGTGATATGAGTACCATGAGTGATTTCATTATTATAGTTATATTTATAATCTTTTCACTTAAGATCATCACAGATTCCAGTATTTAAGATTACATACGTTAATATTGTCAAACACCACTTTTAACTTAGTTCTCAATATAGACTAGTATTGAGTATGTCATGATTTATATGGCTGAACGTTCCATGGCAAAGATATGATTTGTCCCTCCAATATAACAAGAAACTAAAGATCAGTATTTTTTTTTTTTTTTTTTTTTGAGTGAGACTATGAAATTCATGCCCAGGCTCGAATAAGAAGATAGGATGAAAAGCGGAAGAAACCCCTCAACTCAATCTCTGGTTTTTACCCTCCAACTTTTTACAGTTTGTTGTTTCCCTCCAGTTAAAAAAAGCAGCCCTTCTGTCCATTTTAGATGCTTAGCCCTAGTTGAATCATAGAACGTGTCACTTACACCTACTTTTAGATAGACAATTTCATTCCTTCATTCTCATCCCTGCCTTTTAGAAAACATTCTTGATTATCCAATAAAAAATGGTGTGAGTTGTTGTATTGTAGTGGTGAGTATCCCATGCTGTCATCGTGGAGACCTAGTTACGATCCTCGGTAACGGAAATATTTCTTTCTTTGGATATTTTCACATCATGCATTGATAGTGATCCAACTCCTATGATACCTTCTGGCCCTATCATTAGATCAGGAGCTTCAATGTTGAGACAAGCATTGGTGTAATTTGTTGAAGGAAAAGAAGATTCGCTTGATTTTGATGCCAACTTTGAAAAGATGGCACTTGATGAAGAAGGGCAACCAAGGTGGGATTTCAACTTATGGATGATTCAAGACATTATAGATTTTGATGAGAAGTGTTCAAGTGAAGAACAAACCCTTAGTAGCCTTGGAAGTCATGAGGGAAAGCTTATAAATGATTTAGGCTTGATGGAACAAGTTTGGAGCGATGCAAAATGAGTTTGGTGCAAAGAAAAAGCTCGAGATCGCATCAGATGGTGTGACACAGTGCACTATCTGGTGAGCTACAATAGTTTCGGCACCGGACAACTGTTGGAATTTCTTGTAACCATCCGGCTCGTGTCTGGTGCAACTCTCTTCTTAGTTTGCACCAAATCGAGTTTTCCCCTATTCACTTAATGTGATGTTTTGCTAATTTTATTTGACTTTTCTTCATTTATTTTGGTCATTTAACTTATTTTAAGAGGTTTTTATGGTCCTTTAACCATTGTAAGACTTTAATTAGGGCTTCATATCCTTGAGACTATAAATAGTCTTCTATTTGTAATTTGAAAGACAACTTATTTCAAATTGAGAGAATCCTTATGGATCAAACTCTACTTTTCTTGAGTGTTCTTCTAAGACTCTTTTAGGGTTCTTAGTCTAACTCAAAGGGTTTCAATGCTTGACTTGGGTAATTGAATTTAATTGAAGAATTCAAACCAATTGGCCATATTGGAAGACAATCATGGTCAATGGTATCCAACTTGAACCTTTTGCATTAAGTCTTGGGTTTACTTTCAATTTAGTGTGTCTTCATTGTTGATGAATGAAGAATTCCCTTGATTGAGGATCACATCATCTTATTGGTATCAGAGCTTAGGTTTATTCATCAAGAGGTTTGCCTATCTATACTTGTTTTCTTGTTTAAGTGTTAAGATCATATTGTTTCTTTGAAATCCTATGATCTTATGTCAGTTGTGTTTGTTCCTTTACTTTAATCCTAGTTCTTCTTCTTGTGATCCATTGTGAATTGTGTGAGTTATGTCCAAGGCCCAAAAACAAATAAAAATTCAATTTGTTTGGTGTTTCTACTTCATCTCATCTCTACAAAAAGAAAAAAATACGAAATAAATAAATAAATAAGAGAAGAGATCAAAGATCTCAATTGGCTGAAATTCTGGGGGGGAAAGTCAAAAGAAAAGGAGGGCCAAATTTTGAAAATCATCATTGCTTATGTAATGTGAAGTGAATTCTATATGTAAAGTTGATCAAATTGATGGGTAGAGATTGATTTGTGATCTATTATAATTGCCTACTTGCATACTCAAAATTTGTTCTTGGGATACTTGATCACATTGACATTGATTGAAAATTGGATCACAACTCTTTGACCTCAAGATATTTAACAAATTGCCTATCAACTATTTTCCTTGAATTCTAAGTGTTCAATCAGTTGTCTTGTGTTCATCGACCATCCTCTTTGAAATTCTTATCTCTTTGAATCTTATATGTTGGAAGATATGAAATATTTGCTTTGAGTTTTTGATATTTGATTTGATCACCTTGTTAAGTTAATTGTCTACTCTTGGAGTTGCATTAAGAACTTGAAGAAGAGAAAGAGCGGAAAAAGGCGAAAAGGAGTGAGCACATTAGAGTGAGAAAAAGCCATTTCAAGTGTGATACACGAGTGACTTGTGAGGATATATATATTTCCCGTAGTTTTGTGTCTTCAATTTGTAGGTATAATCATGCCAAGAAGAGAAGCAACTTCATCTAATGCATCAAACATGGGAGAGAATAACACTATATTGTCTTCTCTTAGGGAGATGATGCAACAATTGTCACATGATATGGAAGCAATGAGGCAAGATCTTTGTTCAAGGATTGATAGAGTTGAAGAAAGGGCGAATGCTTTAGATACACCTCCACCTCAAGTATTGAGAAACCCATTTCAACAAAGGGGTAGAGGAAAAGGAGGCCAAATGCCAAGAGCCCAACCAAGAGGGAGAGTGCTCCAAGATCAATTTGAAAAAGTCCTCAATGGTGAAGAGTATTGGGAACAAAAAAAGGAAGAAGAGCATCATGAACCAAGAAGAAGGGATGTCAGCTTGGGATCCATTAAGTTAACCATTCCACCATTCAAAAGGGGTCATGATCCAGAAGCCTATCTTACTTGGGAAAGCTAAGTGGAGCATGTATTTGATTGCTATGATTATCCAAAAGCAAAGAAGGTGAAGCTAACTATTGCTGAAATTTTGAATTATGCATTTACTTGGTGGGAACAATTGATGATCACCAAGAGAAGAGCTCATGAACCACCCATAGTAACATGGAATGAGCTCAAGAAAGTCAAGAGGCATAGATTTGCTCCAACTTACTACCCTAGGGAACTCTACCAAAAGCTTCAAACTCTTCATGAAGGCTCCAAAAGTGTAGATGAGTAGTACAAGGAGATAGAAGTAGCCATGATGAGGGTCAACATTGTTGGAAGATGAAGAAGATACCATTGCAAGATTTCTTTGTGGCTTGAATAGGGAGGATTGCGGATATAGTGGAGATATGCCAATTTCACCATCTCCAAGATGTGGTGAACATAGCCATAAAGATTGAGAAACTATTGAAACATAAAAGGAGTTCAAGTGGGAAGCCTTATACCTCACATAGCTGTGGAAATTCATCAACCAAGCCTTCTAGTACTTGGCCCGAGAAAGAACTAGTGGAGCCTAAATATCCACCTAAGAAGGAAGGATTCAAGAATAAGTATCAAGAGAACAATGGACCTCAAGGAGACAAAGGGAAAGGTCAATTACCACCTTAAAAAGCTAGAAATGTTAAATGCCATAAGTATCAAGGCTTTGGACACTATACAAACACATATCCTAACAAGAGGAACATCATCGTGAACAATAGGGACATGGTGGAGTCGACTAGTGAGGATGAAGAAGAAGGAATTGTGGGAGAAGAAGAGAGATGTGAAGATGAATTCAATCCTAGTGAAGGTGATTGTGAACAAATGTACATGATTAGGAGAGCACATAGTACTCAAGCTAGTGAAGAGGATGACTTGCAAAGGGAGAATTTGAAAATTCTAGATGCTTGATACAAGGACATTTGTGTAGTGTCATTGTGGATAGTGAGAGTTGTGTGAATGTTGCGAGTGCCTACTTGGTGCAAAAGATGAAATTACCTTGATTAGACCATCCAAAACCTTACAAACTTCAATGGTTGAATGATAGTTGTGAAGTCAAGGTTGGAAACGAGTGAGAACCTCATTCCCTATAGGCAAGTATCATGATGGCGTGCTATGTGATGAGAAAGTCATGGCAATATGATAGAAAGGTGATCTATGATGGCCACAAGAACAAGCATTCCTTGGAGTTTGAAGGAAGAAAGATACACTTGAGTCCCTTGAAACCTCATGAAGACTATATGGACCAAAAGAAGAGCCTTGAGAGAATGAAGGAATTCTACAAGGAGAAAGATAAGAGGGAAGATGGGGGAAAAACAAGAGAGAATGAGAAGGAAAGAATCTAGAGAGGGGGAAATAAGAAAGAAAAAGAGAGTAGATGAAAAGAAAAGTGATAAAAAGTGAGTTTCTATCCAAGAGAAAGAGAGTTGAAGAGTGCATGTGTGGGCTTAAATCCAATGGTTTTTCTTTCGTATAAACATTCTTTACATTCTACTTCTTTTGATGAGGATACTAACCCTTCTCTTCCTAGTGGTGTTTGTTCTCTTTTGAAGGAATTTGAGGATGTGTTTCTGAAAGATCTCCCTCAAAGATTGCCACTATTGAGAGGGATTGAGCTCCAAATTGACTTGATTCCGAGAGCACCACTACCATACAAGGCCGGCTATAGAACCAATCGGGAGACCAAGGAGCTTCAAAGACAAGTGGAGAAGCTACATTCCAAAGGCTATGTGATTGAAAGTATGAGCCTATGTGCGATACCCGTTCTTCTTGTGCCCAAGAAGGATGGAAGTTGGAGAATGTGTGTCGATTATCGCTCAATCAACAAAATCACTATAAAGTATCGATTTCAAAGCCCTAGATTAGATGATATGCTTGATGAATTACGTGGTAGCTTGTGTTTTTCTAAGATTGTCTTGAAAAGTGTTATCACCAAATTCTCATGAAAGAAGGGGATGAGTTAGAAAACAGCTTTTAAAACTAGACATGGCTTATATGAGTGACTTGTTGTGCCTTTTGGTCTCACAAACTAGAACTTTCATGAGGTTACTGAATCATGTTCTTAGAGATTGTATAGGTAAATTGGTGGACGTATACTTTGATGACATATTGGTTTATACTAGAGACATGGAAGAGCATGTGAGAAGTGAACAACTTTATGCCAACTTAAAGAAATGCTCATTTTGTTTACCTAAAATCACTTTTTTGTTAGAATTGGTTTAATGTACGTGGGGCCAACTCATATAATCTATTATATGATAATGGAAGAATATGAAAGGTCAACTTGATCTTATAATTTAGATAGAGTTTGTCCTTGGTACACGAACTAGGAACATGAACCAATTCATTGATGAATGTGAAATGGATAAAATATTATCCTAATGACCCCCAATCCTTGGTCTCCTATAAATATTAGAGTTTTCTTGGAGTCTTTATTCATTTTTCATTCAGAAAATTTCGAGCTCTCCTTCTCTTATCTTATATACTCCAGAGTTTTAAGAGTTTGGTAGTAGAGAGACCCGAGTAAAATTCCTACAGTTCATAAACTTTGCTAGTCATGCAAACTATCAAAGTAGTGTTGTTGAATTCTTGGGAGACAGATTGCATAACACAGTTTTGCACCAGGTGATGGGCAATTACGTCTCAAGGACAAAGGGTCCAACCCCTGACAACAACATTAATTTGGTACTACCCGGTTCAAGTAATAATGTCTAATTTATTAGATAAAGTTCATTTGGAATATATTTATGAATTTGTGGAATTTTATTCTATTAGTTCTTTATTCATGTTATGAATATTAAGTTTATTATTATTATTTCTACTATTTATTTCCAACATTTTCTTGGTTATATTATTTCTTCTGAAGGCATCCATGTTGACGAGGAAAAGGTAAGGGCCATCAAGGATTGGCCAACACCTAAAAGTGTAAGTGAGGTTTGAAGTTTTCATGGGTTTGCTTCATTTTAAAGGAGATTTGTGCCCAACTTTAGTACAATTGCAGCACCCTTATCGAAATTATTAAGTCAAAAGTGAAGTTTAGATGGGAATGTGAGCAAGTGATTGCTTTTCAATTGCTTAAAACCAAAGTTGCTAGTGCTTCTATCTTATCATTACCCGATTTTTCAAAGGTTTTTGAAATTGAGTGTGATGCTTCGGAGGTTGGGATAGGTGCGGTGTTGATGCAAGAAAAGAAACCCCTTGCCTACTTTAGTGAAAAATTCCATTGTGCTACTTTGAATTACTCTTGCTTTGGTTAGGGCATTTGAACATTGGCCACAATACCTATGGCCAAGGGAATTTTTCACCCATTCCGACCATGAGTCCCTCAAGTAGTTGAAGGGACAATCGAAGCTAAGAAAACATCATACTAAGTGGGTGGAGTTCATAGAGATGTTTCCCTACATTATCCAATACAAACACGGTAAAAAGAATGTTGTAGAGGATGCTCTATCAAGGAGGTACACCTTACCACTCTTGATGCCAAGTTGCTTGGAATTGAATTCATTAAGGATTTGTATGGTGAGGATGTGATGGATATCCAAGGATGCTACTCAATGAGGCTATACACAAAGACTTATATTTCAATTACGAGTATCCTAGTTTTAGAAGATTGACGAAGGCTTAGACGACATCCATCCAAGGACGCTACTCAATAAGGCTATACATGAAGATTTGTATTTCAAATACAAGTATCCTATTTTTAGAAGATTGACGAAGGCTTTGACGACATTCATTCCAAATGAGTAAGAATGAAGTGATTTTGCAGCCATGCTCGGGACGAATGAAGTTGCAGATGAGTCGGAAGAAATGAAGCTATGGAATGCATATTCAACTCAAGACTTTTCGGAGGATAAGATAAAGCAATCAAGGGAGGACAACAACTATAAGATGATGCCATGTTCAATGAGGTTAGCTTGAAGATGAAGGCTAATTTGAAGCTAATACAAAGCATGGAACAAAGGGAAAATGAAGAAGAAACAAAGCTGGAAAGAACAAAACATCCGGCGCCTGATCAGTTCCATCCGGCACAGGATCAAGTAGAGTAGCCTTGACGACAATTCCAAAAGGAATCTGGTACCACATCTGGTCCAGCATCCGGCGCGGCATCTAGTCCAGCATCTGGCGTCGGACACTATAGCAACTCGATAGCTCGAGCACTATAGAAACTCTACGTTTTTTGTCTCCTTTTTTCAGCTTTCTCTTTGTATTTTGCAGGCATTTTCACCCAGCCTTTGTTAAGTTTGTTTAGGTTTTTTAGTAGCATATAAAGGCTTATGTTTTCAACCATTAGAAAATACAACTTTGAGAGACAAAAACTGAAACTCCTTTGGAAGTTTTCCTAATGAAGATCACTTTGATCTTTGAGAGTGTCTAGAACTAGGTTCTTAGTCATTTCTCTTGGGCTCTCAACCACTTTGGGTGAGGTGTTGAGTTGTCTTAACAAATCAAGAAGTTGGTTGTTATGGTTAAATCTACAAAGGTCTTCCAAATCTCCCAAAACTTACCTTTGATGAGTCCTTGCTTTTATATCGATTTGGTTTGATTGTTGTGTGTGAAATTAACCCTTTAACCTACAAGAAAATCACATCAGGATGATGATTTCAAACATGTTTTTGTTGCTTGTGAAAATTAGCTTATGATAAGCATTACTTGCATGATGGCTTTCTATTTAGAGAAGATAAATTGTATCTACTTACGTGTTCTTTGAGAAGATTGCTTGTCATTAAAAGTCATGGGGGTGGTTTAATGGAGCATTTTGATATTTCCAAGACTTTAGATTCTCTTAAAGCGCATTTTCATTGGCCTCACATGAAGGGGGATGTTATTAAAGCATGCAAATCATACATTTTTTTGTAAAAAGGCTAAGTATACCATTAAACCACATGGTCTTTATATGTCATTGCCTATTCCTCATGCACCTACAAAACACATTTCCATTGATTTTGTGTTTGCCTTGCCTAGGTCTAGGATTGGTAAGGACTCAATTCTTGTGGTTGTTGATAGATTTTTTAAAATGGCACACTTTAATGCTTGTTCCAAAGTTGATGATCTCACAATGTTGCATATTTGTTTTTCAAAGATGTGGTAGGATTGCATGGGATTCCTAGAACTATTGTTAGTGATAGGGATATCAAATTCTTGAGCTACTTTTGGAAGGTTCTTTGGGGATTATTGGGGACTAAATTGTGAATTTCCATTACTTGTCATCCTTAAATAGATGGCCAAACAGAGATTGTGAATAGGACATCGTGAATCTTGTTGAGAGCCATAATCAAAAAGAATTTGAAGTCTTAGGAAAAATGTTTACCTTTCATTGAATTTTCTTATAATAGATGTGTGCATTTTTCTACTCATTATTCTCCATTTGAATTGGTTTATGGTTATAACCCTTTGACACATCTAGATTTGACTCCTCTACCTTTGAATGAAGTTGATAGTTTAGAAGGCAAGAGCAAGGCAGGATTGGTTAAGAAAATGCATGCCAAAGCAAGAGACAACATTCAATTGCAAAACCAAATATATGACAAGCAACACAAAAAAGGTAGAAGGGAAATGAAATTCAATGTCGGTAACTGGATATGGATACATTTCAGAAAGGAGAGATTTCCTCAATCTAGAAGAACTAAGCTTGAGCGCCAAGAGGAGATTTACCATTTCAAATCATAGAGAAGATCAATTATAATGTTTACAAAGTGGGTCTTCAAGGTAAGTATCATGTAAGTTCAACATTCAATGTTAGTGATCTTTTCCCTTTTGATGTAAATGAAGCCAATTCGAGGACGTATCCTCTCGAGGTGAAGGCGAATGATGGCGATCCAACCCCGAAGTTGAAAGTTGAGACAAGAGCTTCAAAGTTGAGACAAGCATTGGTGCAATTTGTTTCTAGAAAATAAGATTTGCTTTACTTTGAAGAAAACTTTGAAAAGATGGCACTTGATGAAGAAAAGCAACCAGGAAGAGATTTCAACTTACGGATGATTCAAGACATTATAGAAGATGATGAGAAGTGTTCAAGTGGAGAACAAGCCCATGGGAGCCTTGGAAATCATGAGGGAAGGCTTAGAAATGATTTTTGCACAATGGAACATGTTTGGCACGGAGAAAGATCGAGATCACATCGGATGGAGCGACACAATGCACCATCTGGGGAGCTACGGTAGCCGACACTGGACACTAGCTATCGGACAACTATTGTAATTTCCAACAGCCATCCGGCTTGTGTCTAGTGCAACCCTCTTGTTAGTCGGAGCCAGACAGAGTCTTCCCCTGTTCACTCAATGCAATGTTTTGCCGATTTTATTTGACTTTTCTTCATTTCTTTTGGTCATTTGACTTATTTTAAAACGGTTTTATGGTCCTTTAATCACTATAATACATTAACTGGGGCTCCTTATTTTTGAGACTATAAATAGTCTTCTATTTGTAATTTGAAAGACAACCTATTCACAAACAACTTATTCCAAATTGAAAGAATCCTTATGGATCAAACTCTACTTTTCTTGGGTGTTCTTCTAAGGCTCTTCTAAGGTTCTTAGTCTAACTTTTAGGGATCAATACTTGGCTAGGATAATTGAATTGAATTGACGAAATTCAAACCAACTGGTTATATTGGAAGACAATCATGGTCAATGGTATATACCCTAAAATTCTTGTATGAAGTGTTAGATTTACTTTCAATTTGGTGTTTCTTGATTGTTGATGAATGAAGAATTCCCTTAATTGAGATCACATCGTGCTTGTTTTCAAAGAACCTTCTTTGCTCATAATTTTGGATATTACTTTCATTGGGTTTCGAGTTTTGTCGATATACTTCACATTTCTTTCTTATATAATGATATGTGTGGTTGTAGAATAGTGTTGAGTATCCCACACCATCACCGTGGAGACTCAGGTTTGAAAACATACAAATATACATGATTTTACACTTAGAGTACCAAACAAACTATTCCAACTTAGCATAAAGCGTATGAATTTCCATAGAGGAGATCAGTAGTTGAGAAGGCAATGGAATTTTGAAAGTCGCTTGTTCATTTGGACAAGCAGAAAAAGAGACGAGATTTATGTTAGAAAAGAAAAGAGACAAAAGTGCCCCTTTGAAAGTAGGTCTGAGTGGCACGTAGTATGATTCCGTCAGGGTAAAGAGCCTAAAATGGATAGGATGGCTACCTTGTATAACTTTTCATAAGCCGGAGGGAAAATTTATGCTTTAAAAATTAGAAGGCAAAAACCAAATATTGGAATAAATGAGTGATACCCTACTTGTTTTACCAAAAGATGATACGAGATATTTATCTTACCCTTTTTATTTATACTACTCAGAAACGTGAAATGAATGGATTGAACTTTACAAGTACGACACAATGGATGACCCATGTTCCAATTTTGGAGGTTCATTTGTGTCACAAAATAATTTTTATTGTGACACCGACATTCTCTTTAATTGGATTTAATAATGTGTTCTAGACATCTTTGATTTTCAATTGCAATCAGAGTAGTTTAATGAGAATAAAAACTTTATGAGGACCTATTATGTCACACATTCAAAAGGTATAGCTTTAGGGGCAATCTCTTTTGTTGGGACTTGTGTATAGTATCATTATATGATTAGTTTTATTATCTTCATTTTGTTGAGTAATCTTGTAGTGTCCTTAGAATAGTTGAATACTATTCTTAAAAAATCTCTTTTCAGATGTTATTGAGATTTTGATATCAATAACACGCTGAGCCTAGTATGTGTTGATTGATGATGTGAATCACTTGAATTATGACTAGAATTTCAACATCCATCTATCCAAACCCAAGGTCACTCATAACCTGAAATTTTGCCCAAGACTTCAACAAAAGATTCAAGCTAATGACTAATGACCATGATTGTCTTCCAATATGATCTATTAGTTTGGATTTCTTCAACCCAAAT
>JAOXNR010021470.1:0-26012 GCA_028571225.1 Parsonsia alboflavescens | reverse complement strand
CTCTCTTTCGTTTAGGCTTAGGCTCAATAGGAGAAAACTTTTCTACAAGCTTTGGATATTTTTCAATCTTTTCTACACTATCCATTTCCTTTAAGAAACTCGTGTTAGTTGCATTAGAGTTTCTTGTTGTAGCTAGAATTATAAAAGAACAGAACCTGGATGAGGGTCTCGCAGAGTAGGCAACTAGATGGCCGAACTGTATTAACAAATGTGCCTATGACTTCTGTTTAAATTCTGTCTATTTGATTCCATTTAGTTGAGTTACAATATTTAGCATTGTTATAACACATATAGATAGAGTATCTAGAATTCAACTTCACTTTCAATTGGTATTAGAGCTTTGGTCACAACTGCTAGTGTGAGATCGTGGTTTGAAGATTGTGTTCAAGATGAGTACACTCAAGAAGGGCCAATCATCCAGTAGACTTCCACTTCTTGATGATGGTAACTAGCTTTTCTGGAAAGCTAGAATTTCATGCACAAGATGATTATGCTTGGACAACTATAATTAGATGATGGATTGTACCTAAGTTTACTGATAAAACTAGAGAATTTGTTTCGAAACCAATTTAGAAATGTTCTGAACTTGAATTGAAAATGTCTATGGGAAATTCTAAGGCATTAAATGCTATCTTTGGTGCTGTTGATTCTGATCAATTTAGTCACATTTCTCGATGTGAATCTGCAAAGTCAGCATGGGATATTCTGAAGACTATTCATGAAGGAACTGGTTTGGTCAAGACTTCGAAGTTACAACAACTTGACACCAAGTTTGAACAATTGCGAATGTTGGAAGAAGAAGTTGTTACAATATTTGCTAGTAAACTGAAGGATTTGGCAAATCAGGTGGTTGTGCTTGGTGAACCTTGGTCAGAAACTAAACAAGTAAGAAGATCTTGAGGTCTTTACCCCCAAGATTTAGAGCCTAGGTAAAAGCTATTGAGGAGGCAAAAGATATTTTCATGATGCATCTAGATGAGTTGATCGGTTCTTTACAAACCTACGAGATAAATCATTTTGACAACAAGAAAAGAAAAGTCGTTGTACTTAAAGTCGATGTTGCATCTTCGGATGATTCGGATGCTAATGATGGTCAGATTGCCTTGATAACCAGAAAATTCAAGAAGTTTCTTATGAAGAAGAATCTCAATCTAAAGAAGTCGAACAAAGATTTGTTTAAGGAAAATTCCAAGAATCTTGAATCCAAGTCTATTTAGCGAGATGAAGATAAGAAGGATCCAAGAGATTCGGTTCAATGCCATGAATGTAAGGGATATGGTCACTACAAGGCTGAATGTGCTAACACTCTCAGAAAGAAGAAGATTGAAAATTTTTATAATGTAACTTTGAGTGACAATGATGGACATAATGAAGGAAGAGACAAAGACACATAAGTAAGTGATTTTGTTGCATTCACTGTAGAAATTATAATAGATGACAGTTGAGATTTGTAGTAATTATGATGGGGATTATAATGATGTCAAGTTTGAAACATCTTCTGTTGATGAGTTACTACAAGAAGTTTATGATCAACTATGTGATCAATGGACTCATTTGTCAAACAAGTATTTGTTACTCAAGAAAGATCATAGAGTTGTAATTGTTGAAAGAGATGCAACAAAGGTTGAAGTTGCAAGATTATAACAATCTATGACAGAACAACAATTGAAGTTTGATGATACTAAAAGCAAGTTGAACGATATTGAAAATTAGATTTATAAGTTGAACATTAGAAAAATCAAGCTTCAAGAAACATTGTCACTTGGTAAACCTGATGGTGATAGGACTGGTGCTGGATATCGTGTTGCAACTGCCTCTATTGCAAAACATCCTACTGTAACAACATAGAAGAGTGTTACGTCCAAGCAGAAATCAAAGAAGTACTTGCCAACCGACTATTACTGTGGTAAAATTGGTCATATCAGAAGGAGATGCTATAGTAGAAGGTATCAAGGTTCTGAAAGAATGAAAGGCAAATGGATCTTGGTCAAGAAGGAGACAAATGAAGCTCTTGTATGACGTTATGCCTTGAAAGCTTGTATTGACAACGCTTGGCACATGGATAGTAGATGCTCTTGCCATATGATTGGAAATAATTAGTTTCTTTCGGATTTTTTGTTAAATACATCAGGTTATGTTATACTTGGCGGTGGAACATGGAAGAAAATTGTAAGTTCTGGAAATTTGAAGTTTGCTGGGTTACCAACTCTTCATAATGTCCTATATGTCTAAGGATTGAAGAAGACAAATCTCAAAAGTATAAATAAACTGTGTGATCAATGTTATAACGTGAGGTTTGATTGCAACAACTGTCATGTTTTAGACAAGGATGAAAAATATTTTCTCAAAAGAGTTAGAATAGTTAAAAACTGTTATCAAGCTAAGCTTTCTCCATTTTGTATGCTGAGCGAAGCTAAAGAAACGAAGATTTGTCATCAAAGGTTGGGTTATGTCAACTACAAGATATTATATCGACTTAACAAGTTAGGAGCTGCAAGAGGACTACCTTGTATAAAGAAGAAAGTCGATACAATTTGTGGATACTGTCAAGCTTGAAAGTAAGTCAGAAAATCACACAAATGAGTTAATGAAGTTACAACCTCCTCGGTGTTGCGACTGCTACACATGGATCTGTTTGGTCCTACCCAAGTTGAAAGTCCAAGTGGAAACCAATATGTCTTTGTGCGTGTTGATGACTATTCAAGATTTACATGGGTTGATTTTCTTAGAGAAAAAGGTGATTCGTTTAGTGCTTTCAAGAACTTAACTTATTCAAATTCAAGTTGTAAAGAATAAGAAGATCGCAAGAGTTAGGAGTGATCATGGTCATGAATTTGATAACAAGTCATTCACTAAATTCTGTAATGAGTTTAGCATATATCATGAATTCTCTGCACCTATGACACCACAGCAAAACGGAGTTGTTGAGAGAAAAAATCGAACAATCTTAGAAATGGCTCATGTGATGTTGCATTTCAAAGGAATGTCACAACACTGGTGGGCAAAAGTTGTGAGCATCGCAACTCATATAATTAACAGTGTACATTTTAGACCGCATGTTGAAAAGACTCTTTATGAAATTTGGAGAGGTAAGAAACCTAATCTGAAGTATTTTCATACTATTGGAAGTTGATGTTATATCTTGAATGATGGAGATTATTTTGATAAATTTGATTCCAGGAGTGATGAAGGTTTATTTATTGGTTACATTGCAAATAGAAGAGCATATAGAGTTTAACATAAGATTACTAAAACTATGACGGAATTTATAAATGTTATTGTTGATGATTATAATGGTATAAGTCATAAATAGCAATGGGACGATGAAGATGAATCTACTGTTAAATCTACTTATGAGGTTCAGAAAACTGATGAAGTTAAACAAATTATTGATTTGGATGATAAAAATCCAGTTGAGAAAAATGTTGTAGATACTGATACTGATGCAACTGAACTTGAAGTTACAACAGTAAAGGAGCCTTCATCTAGAATTAAACTCTATCATTCTAAGGAACCTGTGATTGGTGATATTAAAGATTCTGTGAAAACATGAAATAAGCCAAGGGTGAATTGCAAAGATATGATGAATTATATTTGTTATACATCTTTGATTGGACCAAAGAATGTTAAAGAAGCCTTGCTAGATGAACATTGGGTTAATGCTATGCAAGATGAATTGCAACAATTTGAAATGAATGAAGTATGGAGTTTGGTTCCTAGACCCAATGACGTGAATGTGAATGGAACAAAGTGGATCTTCCGGAACAAAATTGATGAGTATTGCAACATTATCAGAAATAAAGCTAGACTTGTAGCTCAAGGTTATACTCGAATGGAAGGGATTGATTATGATGAAACATTTACTCCAGTTCCAAGATTGGAATCAGTTAGATTACTTCTTTCAGTCGTATGTTCGAAGAGATTCAAGTTATTGCAAATGGATGTCAAGACTTCATTCTTCAATGGATATATGAATGAAGAAGCCAATGTTGAACAACCTAAGGGATTTGAAAATCCATATTTTCCTGATCATATGTATAAGTTAAAGAAGGCACTTTATGCTCTGAAACAAGCTCCAAGATCATGGTATGACAGGTTAACTAGTTATCTCCTGACGAGAGGTTAAAACAGAGGTGGTGCGGACAAGACATTATTTGGGAAGAAAGAAAGCAAAAATGTTATGATTGCTCAAGTTTATATGGATGACATTGTCTTTGGATCAACTTCAAAGGAACCGATGTCTGAATTTATTAACTTGATGCAACAAGAGTTCGATTGAGTCTAGTTGGTGACTTGATGTTCTTTTTGGCACTACAAGAAGCAACTAAAGGAAGGTATCTTCATTTCGCAATCTAAGTATGCTCAAAACTTCGTGAAGAAGTTTCAGATGCAAAATTCAAAAGAGTCTAGAACATCAATGGGATCTACAATCAAAATGGTTAAAGATGAAAAAGGCAAACCGGTAGATATAGAAGTATGATTGGTAGAGTTTTATACTTGACTGCAAGTAGACTAAATATTGCATTTAGCGTTGGTGTTTGTGCTAGATATCAAGTTGCACCTAAAGATTCACATCTTACTGTTGTGAAAAGGATTCTAAGGCATATCAATTCCACTCTTGAATATGGAATTTTTTACACAAAGGATTCAAACATGCAGTTGGTGGGCTACAATGATGCTGATTGGGTTGGCAATGGAGATGATCGAAAGAGCACTGCAGGTGGTTGTTTTTATCTGGGTCACAACTTAGTCTCATGGTACATCAAGAAGTAGAATTGCATTTGATCAAGTGCTGCAAAACTAGAGTATATAGCTATAGGGAGCTGTTGTGCACAACTCTTATGGATGAAACAAATGATGGAAGACTATAGAAATAGACAAGAAGAATTGATTATGTACTTTGATAATCAAAGTGCAATTAACATTTCAAAGAATTCTGTTGAGCATTCAACAACATATCATATAGACATTAGACACCATTTCATTAGAGAACTAGTTGAAGAACATGTTGCTATTGAGAAACATATAGCAGATATTTTTATGAAACCTCTGTCTTCTGAAAGATTTATTGAGTTAAGGAAAAGTCTTGGTCTTTGTAGTATTTGACCAAATCCGACCTTATGGGAAGATAAAAGAAGCAAGTGTCAACAGTTGGCAACAAATTTGCTTTGAAAGTTGAATCGATTGATGTATCAATCATGAAAATTACCTCTCATTTTCTTCTCAACTCGAAGACATTTCATTTTACAAATTGGTTTCTCTTTTACCCACATTTCATGCTCTCTGAACATACTCAATCATATTCTGCAAAGATGGTTCAAACACAGAGCAATAAGACTAATAATTTCATGAAGCAGTTGCCAACAAAAAAAGGTTTGAAATCGAAAGAAAGGGTTTCAAAGGAAAAACTTTTTGACAACGTTCCTGAGTTTACAACTGATGAAGTCAATGTTCAGACAACTCACAATAATGACACACAACAAATGGCTGAGTCACAACCTTCAGAGAATTCTCAAACGGAATTTTATACTACTGAAATATCAGGTAACCCTAAGAAATCTTCTAGATTTACTACTGATATTGCTATTGTTGGTAAAAATCTATTTCGCATGAAAAAGAAATGATTTTTTTTGGTGATTTGGATGATGCTATTAGTAATATTGTTGAGAAAACAAGGAAGGTTGATTCTGTGAACAAATTGGGTAATAAAAAAATAATTAAGAAAGGAGATTCTTTATCTATAGTTAGTGAAAACATGGATGTCATTATGGGGGAGAGTCAAAATATAGAACAAAGTGTTCTAGAAAATGTTGATGTTGGCAAGAACGAAAATGTTGTAACTACGGGAAATATTGAAAACCCTGAAAAATTTGGGACTGGTGTAATTGATGAATAGGATAGTGATGATGAAATTATGAAAGAGATAGATAATTTCGCACTAGGTGATCCTGATTTGGTGTTGAAACCCTGTAAGTTGAAAATGGTTAGAAAGAAACTAATAATTGAAAAAAAGTTCTATTGATAAGAATGATTCTAAAAGAGGTGAATCTGAAAAAGAAAAGGGAGATGTTAATTTGAGTTATGAGAAGACAAAGTCAGGTGATTATCAGTCTGCTAAAGAGGAAACGTCTGAGAAAGTCGAAACAAGTCAGAGTAATGGAACTAATGAATCTGATTCAGACAAAATAGTGTCTGAAAACTCTGTAGATTTAAAAGGGAAAAAGATCATTGAAGAATTTGAAGTTGAGAAATTAGTGCTGAGAGCTTCTTGAATACACATTCTTTGATGAAAAGAAGAAAGCTAAGTGGTTCAAAATAAGACATAAGAAATTGTTGGTCGAAAAGGAACAAGAAGTTAGTCATTTCAAGAAATTTGGTATTTTGAAGATTCTGAAAAATGTTGAACTTCAAGAAACTACAAAGACTTCAATGTTTTACTATCAAAAATTTTTTAACTATGTTTTATGCAAATATTGATAAGGAGATTGAAAATGAAAAGGATAAGTTCTTTCAGAAGGTGTTTCTCAGAGGAAATTTGGTTGAATTTTTTGCTAAGAGTTTCAGTAAGAATCTAGGAGTTCCTTACTTTAATTCTGTTTTTGGAAGTGGTTTGGATAAGTTTTCTTATTTTGATTTGATAGCTAAAGAATTATCTAGTGGAAAGGTAAAGAAATGGCCAACTGGAGATGGCATGATGAGGAATTCATATTTGATTTGCAAAGTATTTTGTGCTTGCAAAGATTTCGAATAATAATTTTTCTAGTTAATGGTAATATGACTAGATTGAGGAAGGATACTGCAAGGTTAATTTATGCAGTTGGTACTAGTCAAAAGGTGAATATTGATAAGGTTATGTTTGACAGCATTGTGAATTATTCTGCTTCACAATACAATACACAAGTATTGGTGTTTCCATGTAGCATTATAGCTTATCTTTTTGCTTGTGGAGTTGCACAGGAAAATAATGATGTTAAGGTTCTTGTTAATCAGTCAATTAAGGTATATTCCAAGATTCTTCACGGAGATCACGGTTGTATTCTTATGGTTGCTGATGAGAATCAAGTTGTAGAAGTAGAAGCTGGTTCTGAAGGTGGTCCCAGAGCTAGTTCGAAAGCTGGATTTGATGATGATCAAGAAGCAACAACCAGTAAGGCAAAGAAGAAAAAGAAAGCAATGATAACTAATAAGAAACTTGATGAGATCAAGAAGGATGTCAATGAAAAGTTTGCTACAATGGACAAGAAACTCGAGGACTTATTGAAATTGTTTAACTCACCTTAATGTGTTTTTGATGAATTCAATGGCAGAGTCAACACATCTGAGGGCATTAAGGGAGTTTCTAAACAATGGTGGATTTTTGAACAATCTGCTGGATTTTGAAGTAAAGTTTTTGAAATTACTGTTGGGAATCAAGTGGTAACTTGGTTTAAATTTCTGAACAATTATTTTTACTATTCTGGATGAATGTAATATTGATACTTTTATGGATTGAAGTTACTTTTTATGATTGACAATTATTCTGAGATTGTAATAGATTAGTTTCAGACTATTTGTTCTGAGCCTTAGTGGTTAGATTGCTTAAACTACTATTGCTTGGAATGTTGTTATGTTGATGATGGTGAATTCGTCAAAACACATTACAAATGGGGAATTGTTGTTGAAATAACTTTTACAACGAGTTGCAACAATGCATCTAGTTGCAATCTAGTCATAAAAGGATTTTCAAGTTAAAGAAGATATTCTAGAATATTTAGAAAAGTTTTTTCTTTGCTGACTTGAATAACAAGTTTGTTATGCGGATTTGAAGGGTTGTACAACTGTGATAGGCTAGAATAGTTGTAATAGGAATGTGTGTTGCGTCATCAACAAGAAATCCAATTCAAATTGGAAAAGTGTAAAATATAGAAGACTTTACAAGAAGTCAATCATATGAAAAGATGAGAACTCAGAATATTGAAGAAGAGGAGAATTGGGCAAAAATTAGTGAGAGAAAGCTAGAAGTTAAAAATTGCTTGAGAATTATAACACAAATCTGGGATCAAGCAATTCATTCTTGAGAAGAGTATTGAAGCATATCAACTGGAGATCTTATTCATCTCAAGAAGAGTTGAAGATCAAATTTCTTATTCTCTAATCTAATTAAGATTGTCTGCAAGTCCTGGTGGAGAGTCATTTGTAGATGGTACTGCGACTTGGGCGAAAGTTGCATCTTCAGAGGTCAGAAGCATAAACTAACTTTGGAGTAAAGTTAGTTTTTGAATTTCCTTGTGGTAAGGGAATCCATGCAAGCTTGAAGGAATTCATGAATCTCAGGTGGCTTGGGGTTTGATTACATGAAATCTTTTGTAATTCTTTTCAAGAAACTAGTGTTGGTTACATTAAAGTTTCTTGTTGTAACTGGAATTATAAAGGAACATAATCTAGATGAGAATCCAGCAGAGTAGGCAACTACATGGCCAAACTACGTTACAAACGTACTTGTGTCTTCCTTTTAAATTCTGTATATTTGATTCTGTTTAGCTACTTTACAAGATTTCGCATTGTTATAACATATATAGACAGAATATCTTGAATGCAACTTCACTTTTAGATCATCTTCCTGAGTTTCCTTCTGATCATTGCCCCCTATTGATTGGAATGAAATATTTGAATTGTAGAAGAGTAATGGAAGCAACCTGTTATAGGTGATTGTTTACATATTTTGGCTTTCAAATTGAAGACATTGAAAGGGCTTCTTAAAGAATTGAATGTTAGAGTTATAAGGAATGTTCAAATGAATTTAAGAAATTTTGAGGAATCATTAAGTGAGAAGGAAACAACTTATGAAAGTTGTTCGAGTGAAGAGAACAAATATGCCATGCATAAGGCTAGAGCAAATATGGCATATCATTTACATAACAATTCTATTTTTTGGAAACAGAAATATAGAATTTGTTGGATAGAGGAGAGAGAGGCTTTAGATTCATAAAATAAAATAATGAGGCTTTAGATTCACAAAATTAAAAAAGGGTGGAGATATTTTGCACTATAAGGAAGATATTTGAGGCAATCTAAAATTGGGGAACCGTTCATTCATCACAAATTAAAGACACACCAGAATTGAAAACACTTAGATTTCATCAAGTGATTCAAGCTAGATTCAGTGACCAAGTTGTCTTCGAACATGAACCAATGACTTTAGTTTCATCAATTCAATTCAACACTCTAGCCAAGTATTGAAAACCCTAAGTAGTTATTTATCAACCCTAGAACAGTCTTGGAACACATTCAAAAAAGGTTTGTTTGATCCAAAAGGAATTACATAGCTTTGATTGAAGTTGCTGGTAGAAATGGTTTGTAATGAGTTTACAATCATAATGCCATTATATATAGGCCATGATGGAGATCAAGGATCAATCATATCATCAGTGGAATCATCAAGGAAGACATTCATTGGGGAGTTCAATGTTGGGAAGATTCATAGGAGAAGATTTGCTTATAAAGACCTTCATTTGAAGTTTTGGAGCCTAGGGAAGCTTTCAAGTCAAGCCTTTACTAAGATCAATCCAAATGGTGACTTGAAGATTGATTACAAAGACTTGGATTTGAAATACAAGGATGGAAGAGAAGATGTGCTTGATTTTGAAGCCATCTTCAAGGAGATTCAACTTGATGAAAAGTTACCAAAGAAAGATTTCAACTTTTGGATGATTCAAGGCTTTGAAGATGAAGTTGGGAAGTGTTCCAATGAAGAACAAGCCCTTGGGCGCCTTGGAAATGATGTTGGGAGGCTTAGAAATGAATTTGGAGCTGTGAAAACAAGTTTAGCTTGGAGAAGACACGAGATTGCACTAGATGGCATGGCAGAGCATGGTACTACAGTAGAAGGGCGCAACGCTACAGTAGGATCCGGTGTGGGAACGAGCCCATTCTGTGCCGGATGGGCTCCCCGAACAACCATTGTCCCTGTTCACCAAATTTGATGTTTTCAAGCTTTTTCTTGACTTTTCTTGGTTCCTTTTAGTCATTTGACTAGTTTATTATAGGCTCTAATGTCCTCTAACTATTATTGGGGCTTCTTATCATCAAGACTATAAATAATCTTCAATTTGTATTGGAAAGGACAATCAACCTACAAACAACTTTCATTTGAAACCAAGAATAATTTTGGATCAAATTTGTTCTTTTTGAGTGTTCTTCCTTTAACTCTCTTAGGGTTCTTGGTTTAACCACTCTAGGGCTTTTCATCACTTTGGTTAGGGTGTCGATTTGTCTACCAACATCAAGACAATGGTTGATAATTGAAAAACATCATAGGTCATTATATTAAGTTGAACCTCTAGGTAAGTTTTGGGAAAATTCTTCAAGTTGGTGTGTTTTTTATGAAACCAGTTTCAAAGAATTCACATCATCTTTTGGTATCATAACCTAGGTTCTTCATCTTTAGGTTTCGCTATCTTTATTTGCTTTCTTCGTTTAAGTGTTTAAGGTCATTTTTGATTTCTTGAAATCTATGATCTTATATATGTATTTTGTGATTTCTTTCCTCTACATTCATCCTAGTATCTTCTTGTGATCCTTTGTGTTTGTTGGAATTAATCCTAAGGCCAAATTCTATGTGTTTGGTGTTTCTACTTCTATCCTCTATCTCTACAAAAGAAAAACTCAAAAAAAGATAAGTTCTTGTTCTTGAAAAATCAAAAAAAGAGAGTGAAGAGCACAAGAAAAAAAAAATACTGCACAAAAGAGTAAAAAAAAATAAACTACCAAAGTTGAATGCTATTGTGAGATTTCTTGTTGAATCCTATTGAAATTGATTGGGTTGAAGTTGAATTGAAGTTCTATTGTGATTAAATGGCCTATTATCTATCAAATTTGAAATCAAGGGGATTGGGTTTGTTGAATTCATTAACAAATTTTATCACATTTTCACTGCCCTTTAGGTGTTTGATAAAATGCCCCTTTGAAATTTTCTTTGAACTCCAAGAATTTAATCAATTTTTTTCATCTTACATTGACCTAATCTTTGAAACTTCATCTCTTTGGTTCTTGATTGTTGCTCATTTGTTGACTAATTGAATTGAGTTGTGTGAATTACTTGGCATCTTTGCTTGAAGTGTTTTCATTACCCAATTGAGTTGGTTAAGAACTTGAAAGAGAGCTAGAGTGGAAAAAGGCTTGGGGGTGGGGGGGGGGGGTGAGTTCAATAGAGTGAGAAAGAGCCAATGGAAGGTGTGATACATGAGTGACAAGTGACGTTCAATATTCCCCTGTTTTTCTTTGTATGCAAAACATTACTAGAGGAGCATCTTCATCATCTCAAACATTACATATTGTAAGGAATGATATGGACACTTGTTGGCTACTCTTTTCGAGAAAATGGATGAATAACCATGAACTTGAGACAAATGAATACTAGGGTTGAGAACTTTCAAAGAAGGGTAGACACACACCAATCAAATCCTCTTAAAGATCATGTGCAAAAAGTGAGAAGAGGAGGAGAATTTGTACCTAGTTCTTCTAAGGAGTATACATCATATAGAGGAGTTGATAGAAGAAATTATCAAGTGAATCCATCTAGAAAGAGACATGAGCATATGAAGTATGATGATGATGACTATTATGGCTATGATATTGATGAGAGGCGAAGGAGGGATAAGTTCATATCTACTACTCAAGGTTCCATGGGGACTACTTGAAACTAAAGGAGTTAGCCATGAAGGGAACTAACATTAAAAAGGATAGAGAAGGTTCAATGGCTATATTTCTCAAAGGGTTGAGAAAGGAGATTGAAGAAAGAGTAGAACCACACCTTTTTGGTGATCTTGAGGACATGGTACAAATGGCCATCCAAGTTGAAAAAAATTTGGAGAAATAGAAATCATCAAATGGAAGATTTTATGAAAGCACAAGTCATGTCACCTCTTCATTAACTAAGTGCAATGAATATGGGTATAAAATTTCTTATTACTCAACATGGGAGAGTTTGAGCCCAAAAATGAAGACACCTCAATTACAGTGAAGTTAACGGTGAAATGGGTCTTCAAGAAATTGTGGGAAAAGACCAAGTCCAAGAGATCTCATGTGAAGTGAAGGAAGAAAAAGAACATGAGAGTGAAGTTGAGTGGGGAAATGAGAGTGAGCTTGAGGAAAAATATGAGATTAAGAGAAAAGAAAAGAGTGAAATTGAGAGAAAGGAGATGAGAGAAGGAAAAGAGATTTTATTTGCACAAAAAGGAGAGGATGAGAGTGCTTTGGAGAGGTACAAAGATATTTTCATCCCTACTTCTAACATTGATTATTCTTTTTCTAGTGTTTCCTTGTCTACAATGCAAGACTTTGAAGGCCTAATCAAGTTGGATGAAGGCAAGGACAACATGGTGATGAGTGAGATGTTAAAGTGCTACACTCTTATCTCTACACTTGGTGGTAAATTATTGAACTTTGAGCATGAAAATATGTTTTCTATGATTAGGTATGATTGTGGAAATTCTTATAATGTTTAGAAGCAAGATGCCACTGTTGAAATTTTTGAGCATGATGATTCCCTGTTTAGAGAAAGCATGTTTTATACTTCTTTGAGTCTTGTGACAGCTTTTATGGATTTTGAAGTTGTTAAGGAATCATGTGTGCAAGAAAATGATAACAGATATGTGATTAAATGTGGTTCTAGATCTTTTTGGAAGTAAGTTGTATATCTCTAAGAGCTTTTTGAATGAAATGCTAGATCTTAAGCTCATTAGGGAATCATTTGTGGATGGGCATGGTTGTGATTATGTGCTTAATATCTCTAGACAAGTTATATATGGTGAATTCTATGACCATATTAATTCTTTGATTAGAGAAAATGCTTTGTTTATGAATTTGAATTCTATATATGACTTGTTGACTATTTCGTTTCATAGAAACAACTTGGAGATATATTCTTGTGAATGGAATTACTTGAACTTCTTTTTGAAGTATATCTATGGGACACACATGAATGGAATTTCGAAGTTTGTTTTAGGTGATCGAGTAATGTGGATCTTTGATTTTACACTTCTTGGTAACAATTTATATATTTGTGGTCTAGTGTGCATACTCATTGTTGATTCTGAGTTATTTCGTATCTTATTTCAGATGCACTTTATTGTGAGCGTGAGAAGAAAGTCCATACTTTTTGAGAATAAATGCTTGTTGAGAAGTTGTGACGAATCATGTCATATTAAGAAGTTTACATTAGTTGAAGTTGTGAGGCTTCATGATCTTTATAGCAACATGAATGTATGGATTTTTTTTCTTTTTATGGTTCTTAGATTCAAAGCTTAGGAGACCCATGATAAAATGCTTAGGAGAGGTTCTTTATGTGCTCTTAATTGTTCCAAGCATGAAGAAATCTTTGAGTTGTTCAATCTTGAGAATCATGAAGTTGAATTTGTGAGATATGATAGTCCTAGAATCTAGGATATTTTGTTTGGAAAGCTTGTGTTTGGAGTACATGTAAAAAATACACCTATGATTGTTGGAGAATGCTTGTTGAGATCTTGGGAAAAGGTGCTTTATGATGAGAAATTGTTCTTTAATGATGATGACATGAATGTAGTCACTTTGATCTTTATTTGGTGGAATTATATGATGGTATGGACTATGTTTTGTGCCACCAATAGAGATTTGTGAAATGTCCACCATTTTAAGGAGTGCGTGTGATGCCCATCTTATTAATTTAATGAATTCTAGCATTTGTAGAGGTGATTTTCTTCTTCACTTTATACATGTGTTCGATGTTTGTGATGGACAGCATGTATATGCTATGCTAAGGGATTGTTTCTTGAGCTTAATGTCCTTGAATTCTAGGTTTAGAGAACCTTTGTATGACACTTTATGGGGGCATAAACCAATGGGATATAATGCTTTATTGTTATATGCTTTGAATGATGGACTTTGGTTTCTTTGTTGCTTTAATGAATTTGTATTCTATCTATGAAGTTTCTTCTAATGAGCTTATTGAAGGTTTGAAGGAATACATAACTATCAAAAAGAGTCCACCACCTTTAAAGAATGGGATGGTAAGGCATTGTCAAGTTATAACTTCCATGAAGGATAACTTGGAGTTGTTTGGTAAGTATTGTCTTGATGATTCAAGAAAAGTTAGTGATAATTCTCTTCTCAATGTAGGACTTGAAGATTCGAGGATGAATCCTCTTGAGATGAGGAGGAATGATGGAGATCAAGGATCAATCATATCATCAATGGAATTATCAAGGAAGACATTCATTAGGGAGTTTAATGAAGGGAAGATTCATAGGAGAAGATTTGCTTATATAGACCTTCATTTGAAGTTTGGGAGCCCAGGGAAGCCTTCAAATCAAGCCTTTGCTAAGAACGAACCAAATGGTGACTTGATTTGCTTGATTTTGAAGCCATCTTCAAGGAGATTCAACTTGATGAAGAGTTACCAATGAAGGATTTCAACTTATGGCTTTGAAAATGAAGTTGGGAAGTGTTACAATGAAGAACAAGCCTTTAGGAGCCTTGGAAATGATGTTGGGAGGCTTAGAAATGAATTTGGAGTTGTGGAAACAAGTTTGGAACTGAGAAGACTCGAGATTGCATTGGATGGCACGACAAAGCGTGGTGCTACAGTAGCATCCGACATGGGAGCGAGCCCATCAGATGCCGGGCAGGTGCCCCAGACAGCCATTGTCCCGGTTCACCAAATGCGATGTTTTCATGCTTTTTCTTGACTTTTATTGTTTCCTTTTAGTCATTTGAATTGTTTATTATGGGCTTTAATGTCCTTTAACTATTATTAGTTCTTCTTATCATCAAGACTATAAATAATCTACAATTTGTATTGGAAAGAACAATCAACCTACAAACAACTTTCATGTGAAATCAAGAATCCTTTTTGGATCAAACTTGTTCTTTTTGAGTGTTCTTCCTTTAACTCTCTTAGGGGTTCTTTGTTTAACTACTCTTGCTCTTTTCATCACCTTGGTTAGGGTGTTGATTTGTCTACCAACATCAAAACAATGGTTGATGATTGAAAAACATCATAGGTCATTGTACTAACTTGAACCTCTGGGTGAGTCATGGGAAAAATCTTCAAGTTGGTGTGTTTTTGATGAACTTATTTCAATAGAAATCACATTAGGCCAAGACTTAAGAAAGACCTAAATAAAGTTCAAAGGACTTACATACCCCTAAAAATATATTAAAAATACATAAAACCCCAAGAAAAGTAAATAAAATATGAGTTTGCTTGGTCAAAATTCAATTCGGCTCGAACAGAACTCAATTGGGTGCGATGAAAATTGATGTTGGCTCATTGATGGATGGGTGCATGTCGTGGTACCCGTGCCAGTGCCGATTAGCCCCAGTAGTTAGGCGTTGTGGCACCATGCCCTGTCATGCCAGCTCTTGCCATTGTCTATCGATTTAGACCTTTTTCCTTCCTAACTTGTATTTCAGTTTCAACACTTTTGAACTTGAAATACAAGTCTTTGTACAAGAACCTCCAACTATTATCAAGATCATCTTCAAGGAAATTCATAAATTCTTCAATTCCTTTAACATTTTCCAACAAGACTTTCTTCAATCTCGATCTTCCATCCTCGTATTTGCAATACAAGTTCTTATACATAATCATCTTCCTTACATGAACAACTCCATCATCTACATAGACTTCATCTTTATTTGGATTAGGCTTGAAATTGTAAACCTTCATAGTTAAAGCCAAGTAGATTGAATCTTCTAATTTCTTCATATGATATGTTCCATGAATCCTTCCATACCAAGTGTGCTCTTTGATCTCCATCATTATTGAATCAGAAGCTGCTCAATTCTATTCAGAATTATAGCTAAAAAGGGATGTTCTGTCGATCATAATCTAATCACTCAAGATCTTCCTTCTCTAGTTTTGTTTGTTGACAATCTTTTCTTATCGCTATCAATGGAAGAAGTTAAATCAATAGTCTTCGCATTGGATAGGGACAGTGCTCTTGGGATTGATGGATTTACTAGTAATTTCTAGACCACATTTTTGGATTTAATTTTGGGTGATATATTACAAGCAGTACGTGATTTTTTGCCTAGAATAAGAATGCCTCAACCATTCACAATGACATAAATTATTTTAATTCCAAAGATTGACAACCCCTTACATTTGCAAACTTCAAGCCAATAAGTCTGTGTAATTTCTCATCCAATTTAATTGGGAAAGTCATTACTTCTAGGATTTGAAAGTTATTGTAGAAATTAAGGTCAAAACTTGTTATCTTGAGTGTCCTGTCCCAGTAGTTGCAACTGATGGAACTACACAGTATCAAGCCCAACAAAATTCTCTCAATGCAAATTGTCCATATAGTGTTTTCATTGAACTCAAACTTAGGTTACACTGACATAATTATCTAGATAAGTTGTTTTTATGTTTGCCTCTATCTAGAGTACTTAAATTCAATTAGATGATGACGGATATCAAGGAGCAATCCTAACACAGGTGGAACCACCAAGGAAGTCATTTGTGGAGAAGTTCAATGGAGAAAAGATTAATGGAAGAAAGTATGTTTACAAGCAGTGGTACTTCAAGTCATGGATGCTTTCTAGAGATGATCTTTCATGTGAGTGCTTAAAGGAAGATATGTTTTATGATTTGAAGCTCAAGTTCAAGGACATGTATTTCAAATACAAGATTGACATTCCAAGGAAAAAGAACGACACTTTAAAGATGAAGAAAGACTTGGTTGAAATAGCTCTAAGAATGGAAGAATCTAACTCTTTCTTTGGAAGTGACTTATGAATGTATGGAGGCCTGTGTACAAGGATTTGTATTTCAATTTAGGCTTTAAAAAATTATTTAAGAGGGCTTGAAAATACACTAGGATGCATCAAGAATCAAGTCTTAACAAGCCAAGACGAAAGCACCAAAGAAAACAAGTGAAAAGGAGCAAATTGGGTAAACTTGAGAAGAACCGGTAGTCTTCATTGGTGCCAGTCAAAGAGTTGTGAGAAAGAAAAAGATCATGAGCGACAAGAAACTGAATGGAAAAATGAAAGTGAGCTTGAAAAAGAAAAAGAATGTGAGATAAAAAAAAACAAGTGAAATTGAAAGAAAAGGAATGAGTGAAGAAAAAAAGAGCTCATATGCAAAGGAAAGAGAGAATGGGAGTGTTTCAGTGAATAACAAAGAGATTTTCATTCCTAGTTCTAACATTGACCATTCATTTCCTAGTGTTTCCTTGTCTATTTTGCAGGACTTTGAAGGCCTAATCAAGTTAAAGGAAGGCAAGGACAAGAAGGTGATAAGTGCTATGTTAAAGTGGTACACTCTTATCTCTTCACTTGGTGAAGATTATTTAATTTTTAGCATGAAAATATGTTTTCTATGGCCAAGTATGACCTTGGAAATGTTTATGATGTTTATAAGCAAGATGCTATTTGTGAATTTCTTGGGCATAATGATTCCTTGTTTAAAGAAGGTGAGTCTATACTTCTATAAGTTTTGTTAAAGCTTTCATGGATTTTAAGTTTGTAAAGGAGTATATTTGAACCATTGTGGTTTTGAAAATGCTTGTGGTATTTTTGAACAAGGTGCCCTTGTTGAATCTTTTAACCGTGACGATTTCTTGGCTCGTGGGAATATATTATTTATTTTTAAATGATATGTTGGATCTTAAGTTGGTCAAGGAGTCATATTTGAGTGGATATGTACTTAATGTTGGTAAACAAGTTGATCACGTTGTATTCTGTAAGCATATTGTTTCTTTGATTGGAGAAAGTGCGTTGTTTATGCCTAAGAATTCTATATATGACTTGTTGTCCATTATTTTCATGGAAAGGACTTGGAGATACATTCTTATTAGTTGAATTACTTGACTTTCTTGTTAAAGTATATCTTTTAGTCACACATGAATAGAATTTCAAAGTTAGTCTTGGATGATAGGGTATTATGGATTTTTATGTTATTATTCTTAATGATAACTTGTATCTTTGTGGTTTAATTTACATGCTTATTGATGATTCATGGTACATGTTTATCTTGTTTGAAAGATACTTCATCATCAATGTGAAGAGAAAGGTTTTGCTTGGTAAGAATCATTACTTGTTGGAGAATGGTGAAGAAGATATGATCTACATGACAATATGCCCAGAGTTGGAATTTTACGTGCTCTTGAGTATTCTATGCATGATGATTTCTTTGAATTATTTAATCTCAAGAGCCACGAAATAGATTTTGTGACATATGTTATATGTTAGTCCTAGAACCTTGAATGTCTTGTTTAAGAGGCATGTCTTAAGACTACATATGAAAAAAAAAAAACTTATGATCGTTGGTGAATGCTTGATGAAATCTTGCGAAGAGGTAATTTATGATGAAAAGTTGATGGACTTTATGTTGATGAAATTAATGTGTTTACTTTGTGTTTAATTTCTATTTGGCATGTTTGGTGGAATAACTTGATGTTACAGATTATGTTTTGTGTCATGAATAGAGATATGCTAAGAGTTTGGAAACATTTTGTATTCTTGAATGAGTACATTGTTGTCCATCTTGATGATAGTTTGAATTCTAACATATGTGAAGGCTATTTTCTTATTCATTTCACACATATGTTTGATGTTTTTTTATGGAGGACATGCGTAAGCTATGATAAGGAGGTGTTTCTTCAATTTATTGTGCTTGAATGCAAGATTTAGAGAACTTTTATGCCATGCTGTATAGGGACATCAACCTTTAGGAGTTATGGTTGGAGCTTTAACTAATATAACTTTGTTCTTTTGCTGATTAGAGTGGATAATATTTCTTATCTATGTTGCTTCTTCTAATAAATTTGTTGCAGATAAGAAGAAATACATATCCACGAACGAAATATCACTACCTTCGAAGGAAGGAATGGTAAGGCATTTTCAAGATATAACTTCCATGGAGAGTAACTTTTGTCAAGTCTTTGAGGACATCGAGCTACTTGGTAAGTATTATCTCGATGATTCAATCAATGTTAGTGACAATTCTCTTCTATATGTAGGACTTGGAGATTTGAGGACAAATCTTTTTGAGGTGAGGGGGAATGATGGATATCAATTAGCAATCCTAACATTGGTGGAACCATCAAGGAAGTCATTTATGGAGAAGTTCAATGAAGAGAAGATTCATGGAAGAAGTATGTTTATAAAGAGTGGTACTTCATGTCATGGGTGCTCTTTAGTGATGATCTTTCAAGTGAGGTCTTAAAGGAATATATGTTTTATGCTATGAAGCTCAAGTTCAAGGACTTGTATTTCAAATACAAGATTGACATTCCAAGGATGAAGAATGACACTTCAAATATGAAGAAAGACTTGGTTGAAATAGCTCAAAGAATGGAAGAATTTGAAGCTTTCTTTGGAAGTGATCTTATGAATGTATGGAGGCTTGTGTGCAAGGATTTGAACTTTAAATTTAGGCTTTAAATCATGAGTTAAGTGGGAGTGAAAACACACCAGGATGCATCAAGAATCAAGCCTTAACAAGCCAAGAAGAAAACAATAAAGAAGACCAAAGAAAACAAGTGAAAAAGGAGCAAACTGTGCATACCCGAGGTCCTTTTCACTAGCGCTATTCAAATGACTAGTTTAAGGCCAATTTTAGTTGGTCTAAGGAGCAAGGACTGGTCAATCTCTATCTTCGCCGATTTTTTTTTTTTTTTAACTTGTCTTTGTAATTTTTGATAGTTTTCAAGGGAAATTAAGTCCTTAAACCTTATGTATGATTTATCAAGTTTTGTTTAAAATTTTAGAACTATATTTAGTTCTTATCTTTGTAATTCATTAACCAACTTTTATCATGACAAACAATTATTCTCCTTTGGAGTGAATTAAAAGAAGATCAAACATGATCTTCAAGTGTGTTCTTGACAACTCTTCTTAGGGTTCTTGGGTAACTACATAAATTTGCTTTTAATTACTTTAGGTTAAATTATTGAATTGTCTTACAAATCAAGAGGTTGATAGATGTTGATTTCCAACATATGTCAATCTAACTGGCCTAGAACTTTATAATGAGTCCTACAATTCCTTTGGTGTGTTTTTGAGATTATGAACCCTAAAATTTCATCTTCTAAGAATCGCATAAGATGATCTTATCCATGTACATAAAATTGAATTTAAATACTAGATTAAATATGTCAAAGATCATGGAAGTTTGGAGACTATTTATATGACATCAACAAGCAACAAGGCAGATGTACTCAAGCATCATAAAAAAAATCCTATAATACCAAAACTCTACCATTGTGAACTAATCTCACATTCTTGAAGGTTACTATATCAAACGAAGATCAAGTTCTCTAACTAAATCAGCTAAAGTGATTATCACTGTTCGTCAAAGCAATCGTTTGGGAGAAGGGAGTCTTAACCAAGTCAACAACAAGGTTCTTCAGGATAAAGAAACATATTTCCAGATTAGGAGGATCTTATTTGGAAGGATTCGATGATTGAAGATTCACAAGGGGACTTGCAATGGAAAGCTGTTGATTGAATTCACAAAAATTCGATCTAAGTATTGTAACACTTAGTTGTAAACTTGTATTGGATTCAAGGTAATGATTAAGCTGGGTGAGGGTCCCTAGAGTAGGAATAACTGAATTGGATTAATAAACTTTTGTGTTAAGTACTCTTTTATATTTCCGCGCTTTTTATGTTTTAACTAACTAGTTACAACTTTATGCTAAGTTATGATGCAAGAACAATATTGAAAAAAATGACTGAACAGGAGAAAAGCTGAAAATTTCGTGAAAACTATCTAGTTTTCGGGAATACGACCAAAGTCAAAAATTATCAATAATCAAAAGTTGTTCGTAACTGAAGAAAAACCCGAAATATATAACCTAATCCTAATCGGAATTAATTAAAAGAATCCTAATCCGAATTAATAAAAGGATTCCTAATCCGAATTAATAAAAAGAATCCTAATCCTACAAGGAAATTTAAAAACATAACAAAATTATGAAAATACCCCTAAAAACATAAAAACGGCCAAAAATCCATCAAGACGATTCTGGATGGCCAAAAAAGGCCTTGCATCACAACAAACCTGTGAGTCTTGCTCCTTGGTCTGTTTCCAATTGCCTAGTCAAATTTGAGCCCATTCCAAGCAATGAACAGTGCCCTGGGGATGAATAGTGCTCCAGCATCATTCTCCTTGGCTGGGAAAAAAGATTCACCCTCGAATCTGAATTGGCCTTTCCAGCGGTATCATCTGGTAAGCCTTCCTCGTCCTTGGATTGGTAAGGTGACAAATCAACAACATTGAAAGTCTTCGACATATTGTAGTTGCCCAGCAACTCAATCTTGTAAGCGTTGTTATTAATCCGCTCCAACACCTTGAATGGTCCATCAGCACATGGCTGCAATTTACCAAATATGCCTGCCAGAAGTCTCTCTTTCCTCAACCAAATCAAATTCCTTGAACACAACCTTCCTTCGACGTTTACCAATTCGCTGCTTAGACTGTAAATTCTGTCGTTTAATTTGCACACAATCCTGAGAATGTAGCTCCCTGATCTCTCTAGCATGTTCCTCAGCACCCGAACTGAACTGACTATGATCCAGTAATGGAACAATCAGCTCAAGAAGCTAAGACTAATCTGCATGTTGTTCCAAAATGACTAACGCAAAATTCTAAGTCACCCTTCTCATCTTCCCACTTAATTCCGTTCCGGACAGCAAACTCCTTGATGCCTCCTTCCTCAAATCCGAAGGACCCAATGTGATATTCTCGCCATCCTTGCTGAAGGAATATATGTTTCGAAATCCGTCATGTGCTGCCCTTCTATCATACTGCCATGGCCTCTCTAACAGAATGTGACAAGCATCCATAGGAACAACATCACACCAGACCTCGTCCGTATATTTTTTTTTCCAATCAAAAATCGAACCAAGCACCGTTTGTTAACTTTTACCTCATTGCCTTTCTTCAACAACGACAATTTGTAGGGCTGCGGCTGTTCAATTGTTTCAAAACCCAATTTTTCTACCATCGTCGTGGAAACCACATTCTCGCAACTACCGCAGTAAATGATCACGTTGCTGCAAACCTTCCCTCTGGATGTACATCAGGTATGAAAGATGTTATGCCGCAACCATGACTCATCTCTTGCTACAACCACACTGAGTGCTCGCCTAATCACTAGTGACTCTACTGAATCTGCATACAAAATATCCTCCTCATTCTATGCCCCATCAGGCTCCTTTATGCTCATCAAACATCGGCTCAGGGACCTCCTTCCTGAGTGTCAAGAATTGCCTGTTAGGGAAGTCCGCCGCAAAATGTCCAATACCCTAACATTTAGAACTGTGCTTAGCTGCCGCCACCATCGCCTTTTTGCCAGTTCTGCTATGCTGTCCGTCCTTGACTACCGACTTATCTTCGTCTCCTCTACTCACAGACGTCGCTGAAGAGGATTTTCTGCTAGGGTTGTCCTGAAATCAATTCAGAACGCTAGATCTCGATAAGCTACTCTCCCGTCTAAGTTGCACCTCGACCTTCAGGGCCAATCTGCAAACATCTTCATATGTCCAGTATTGCTGCAGTTGAACCACATTAGCAATTTAGAATTTCAAACCTCAAACCTGCCAAAAAACGTGCCACCGTCTACTTGTCTTCTTCCACGACGACACACCTCTTGCACAACTGATCAAATTCCGCAATGTATTGCTCCACCGACAAATCTCGCTGCCTAATGAAAGAGTATTCAATAAACACCTCTTGCCGATAGTGAGTCGGCAGGAACTTTTTCTGCACCAGTTTCTTCATCTTATCCCAAGTCGAAATTTTCAACTTCCCTTCTCTTTCTCATTGCTTCTTAACATACTCCCACCAAATCAAAGCATGCTTTCTCAATTTAATCCCCACGATCTCAACCTTCTGTTCTTCCATCAAATCTCGAAGATTGAAAATTCTCTCAACAATAGGTAACCAATCTATAAATTCATCAAGATGCACCCTACCTTCAAAATCAGGAATCTCGATTTTCATGCCGAAATTTTGGAAAGAAGATTTCTGTCCGCAAAGTCGTTCCGGTCGGTCTCGCCCCTCCTAGTTCAATGTCTAAAGCAGGTTGACATCTTCCTCCTCATCGTCGGACTCAACCTCCGATTCCACCCCTACCACAGGCTGAACATCCAACCGTGCCTCTATTAGTTGCCAATCCAAGTTGTAGAGTCGCCTTCTTTGTTCTGCGTTTTCATTTTTGATTTCCCACAACTCTCGTTGACAAGGCTATTCGTCTTCCTCGGGAACGACTCCACATCCCCTTCCAGCACGACGCCGTCCACGACTCCCAGCATGAATCTGTTCAGCCATTGATACAAGCAACCTGTGCTCTGATACCAATTGATGCAAGAACAATATTGAAAAAAACGACTGAACAGGAGAAAAGATGGAAATTTCATAAAACTATCTAGTCTTCGGGAATATGACCAAAGTCAAAATTTATCAATACTCCAAAAGTTGTTCGTAACTGAAGAAAAACCTGAAATATATAACCAAAAACCTAACTTAATCCTAATCGAAATTAATTAAAAGAATCCGAATCGGAATTAATAAAAAGAATCCTAATCCGAATTAATAAAAACATTCCTAATCCGAAATAATAAAAAGAATCCTAATCCAATTCGAAAATTTTTCCCATCGTTCCGTTTCCAATCGGCACACCAAATTTGGGCCCATTCGGAGCTCTTCTGGCCCAAAATAACCCTACACGAAAAACAGGCCCAAAGGGCATTTAAAACAATCCTGGCATCCCCGAAATTGCCTCAGTCCATGGTGAAGTGATGGGTTTACCCCATCGGATAATTTCCAATTGGCCAGTCAAATTTGGGCCCATTCCGAGTTCTTCCGGCCCAAAATAACTTTACTCAAAAAACAGACCCAAAGGGCCTTCAAAACGATTCCGGCGTCCCCGAAATTGCCTCAGTCCATTTTGAAATGATGTGTTTTGCCCATCGGATCATTTCCAATCGGCCAGCCAAATTTGGGCTCATTCTGAGTTCTTCTGGCAAAAAATAACCCTAAGTGTAAAACAGGACCAAAAGACGTTCAAAACAATCCCGAATGGCTCGAAAGTGCCTCAGTCCATGGCAAAGTGATGCATATTGCCCATTGGGCCGTTTCCCATCAGCCAGCCAAATTTTGGCCCACTCCGAGTTCTTTTGGCCCAAAATAAATCTAAAAATAAAACAGGCCCAACAGACCCTAAAAACGATCCCGGATGGCTTGAATGTGCCTCAGTCCATGGCGAAGTGATGCATTTTGCCCATCAGGTCGTTTCCAATCGACCAGCCAAATTTGGGCCCATTCCGAGTTCTTCTGGCCCAAAATAACCCTAAACATCAAACAGGGCAAAAACATGTTCAAAACGATTCTCACTGGCCCGAAAATGCCTAAATCCAAGGTGAAGTGATGTGTTTTGCCCATCGGATGGTTTCAAATCGACCAACCACATTTTGGCCCACTCCGAGTACTTCTAGCCAAAAATAACCCAAAATGTAAAACAGGACCAAAAGACGTTTAAAACTATCCCGGAAGGCTCGAAAGTGATGCATTTTGGCCATCGGGCCGTTTCCAATCGAGCAGCCAAGTTTGGGCCCATTCCGAGTTCTACTAGCCCAAAATAACTCTAAACATAAAACAAACCCAAAAGACATTCAAAACGATCCCGTATGGTCCGAAAGTGCCTCAATCTCTGGCGAAGTGATGTGTTTTGCCCATCAGGCCATTTGCAATCGGCCATCCAAATTTGAGCCCATTCCCAGTTCTTCTAGCCCAAAATAACCCTACACAAAAAACAGGCCCAAAGGGCATTCAAAACGATCCCTCCATCCCCGAAATTGGCTCTGTCCATGACGAAGTGATGCGTTTTTCCCATGGGATAGTTTCTAGTCGACCAGCCAAATTTGGGCCCATTCAAAGCTCTTTTAGTCCAATATAACCCTAAACATAAAACAGGCCCAAAAGACGTTCAAAACGATCCCATATGGTCCGAAAGTGCATCAATCCCTGGAGAAGTGATGCTATTTTCCCATCGGGCCGTTTCCATTTGGCTAACCAAATTTGGGCCCATTCCGAGTTCTTCTGGCCCAAAATAACTCTAAACATAAAACAGGGACAAAAGACGTTCAAAACGATTCCGGCTGGCCCGAAACTGCCTCAGTCCAAGGCGAAGTGATGCATTTTGCCCATCGGATCATTTCCAATCCGCCAGCCAAATTTGGGCCCATTCCGAGTTCTTTTGGCCATAAATAACTCAAAACATAAAACAGGCCCAAAAGACGTTCAAAACGATCCTGGATGGCTCGAATGTGCCTCAGTCCATGGCTAAGTGATGCATTCTGCCCATCGGGCCGTTTCCTGTCGGCCAGCCAAATTTGGGCCCATTCCGAGTTCTTATGGCCCAAAATAACTCTCAACATAAAACTGGCCCAAAAGACATTCAAAACGATCCGGTATGCTCCGAAAGTGGCTCAATCCCTAGAGAAGTGATGCGTTTTTCCCATCGTTCCGTTTCCAATCGGCCAACCAAATTAGGGCCCATTCGGTGTCCTTCTGGCCCAAAATAACCCTACACAAAAAACAGACCCAAAGGGTGTTTAAAACAATCTCGGTGTCCCCAAAATTGCCTCAGTCCATGGTGATGTGATGTGTTTAGTCCTTCGGATAATTTCCAATTGGCCAGTCAAATTTGGGCCCATTCCGAGTTCTTCCGACCCAAAATAACCTTACTCAAAAAACAGACCCAACGGGCCTTCAAAACGATTCCGGCGTCCCCGAAATTGCCAGAGTCCATTTTGAAATGATGTGTTTTGCCCATCGGATCATTGACCTCGAATCCATAGAGAAATGAGATCCAAATCCCATATTTTAAAAAAGTTCACCCACAAATGAGAGAAGAAACATACCTTTAATGTCTGAAACTGCAGATCTTTCTATTGAGACAATCTAGATCTACTAGACTTAAAGTCTTCTAATCTATTCCCTATGAACAGTCTGGGTGAACAAATGGGAATAGGAAAAGAGG